>JAHWFP010174412.1:55489-99877 GCA_023313725.1 Lithobius niger
ATCTGAGGTGGAGATTTACCTCCAAATCAAAACCAAGTTTATGCGATGATTTTTGTGGAAGCTGGAGCGTTAGACAAAGGCAACAAACTAACAAACAAACAAATAAGCAACCAAATTCAAATGTGTGGGTTGAGTACAGTAATGTTGTTCTCGCCGCTTCGGCCAATGAAACAAGTGATCATCCGAATTCTAAGGATTCCCCCACTTTTACGTTTTAAGCTTCTTTGCTTGAAGAGTAGAAAACAAACACATTAAATCCCTCACTTTTAATGGCGAGGATACCCGATTGATAATGTTTGGTGCTCTCCACAGAGATGTACGTACAGTAGTTGTTTTTTTTTTTGGAGGGGGGGCACAAACTTGGAAAACGATGTAACCTACTTGGTCTTTACACGTAATGAAAGAAAGTACAGTACTACTTTCGATTGTTTTCAATCACACGATGTGTTTTTTCTACAATTTGTTTCATTAAAGTACAAGACCAAAGCAGTTACTCCTCTCTCCCCCCACGTTTGCTCCCCCCCCCCCATAAGAAAATTACCTCTCCCTCTGATAAGTTGTGCGACCCAATACTGTATTATGAAGTACTGAAATACCAGGTATGATATGGCACATATCCTGAGTATGGAATGGAAACGGTGAATCATTACGAGGTATTTAAGAAATCAGACGCAGACGTAATTTTCTTGGGGGGGGGGGGGCTGTAACTAAAGACTGGTGCATTTCCGGACCCATGTTTATAGGACTTTTTCTTCTTATCTTTGATCACACAGCGGACCCTCAAAATATTTGACACCAATTTCCGAACACCCTGTATAAAGTGAAGAAACAAATAGTATTAACATTAACAATAAAATAGTATAAATATAAAACTGTATAACTATTTCGTAGCTGTGTTTGTATGGCAATAATTAGTTATGGTTAATGAAAATAAAATATTGCACGGACTAATTATAGTAATCAACTTATAGATATGGTAACAAATTATTTAAATACTAATATGTATATCCTTGCACATAAAAGTTTATTAGGACTTTGTGCCGATGCTTCTTGTATTTGAAATGATTATGGAAAAGTTATGCAACAATTATTATGATTGTGATATTTAACAAATTTAAAAGTCTGAATTTAGTTACCTGTGTTAAAACATTTGGTTAGGTTGGAAGATTGAACTTACGTAGGTGAATTTCGTAAGGTACACCAAAGATAACCCAAGGCACCATTTGGTGGCTTTTCGTTGTGTTTTTTTCAAGAATATCAATCGATTTTTTTTTGTAAATGAGTTCTCCAGATTTGAACACAAAATTCCAAATGCAGGGAAATAAAATCTTATAAAGAGTAGCAAAGAGATTGGAGTTGAGATATACTGAATGGCTTGAAAGATAAGGTTAGCAGTAGAGATTTATTTATTTTAGCAGTATAGCAGCAGCGCATTGCTGGTGAAAATTAAGATTGTTATCAACAATGGTGCCAAGATCTCTAATTGAATCCTGAGAGAGTATGGAAAGATTGTTCAGAAGATAAGGAAGACGTAAAATTTTTCGATCCAAAATGAAGCACGACACCCTTTGAGACATTACAGCTCATGCGATTATTGTGAGCCCAATGCGCAATGCAGTTAAGATCCAATGGAAAACACAAGAGTCAGAGTTTGAACGAATGACACGATTGATTTTAAGTCATCAGCAAAAGGTAGTCAATGACTGTGGTGTAAACAAAGGAGTATAGATGGTTGATGAAGATATAAAAGAGTAAGGGCCTAAAACTGAGCCTTGTGGGACGCCCGAAGCAATGGGGTGACCACTGAGAGAGGGTACCATGGAGAAAGCCATAATCTGCGATTTTCAGATATAGCTATAGTAAAACACTGAAAAAGGTAGGGTAGCAAGTTTAGTTTGTATAATTTAGAAGGAGTGAGGAATGGCCAACTGTAGCGAAGGCTTTTTTGAAGTTTTAAAAGATAGTGTCACAAGGCTGATGATTGGCAAGTGCACTGCTCCAGAAATCAGTCGCAGTGACAAGATAAGTTAAAGGCACACTCGGTACTCGGCGTAGGAAAACAAGACCAACTAAGATAGTAGCTTCGTTCCTCGCAGCGAAGAACGCAGCTACTATCTCAGTTGGCTTTGGGAATAGTATACGAAGTAGCATCAAGTTAAAGATTGTGTCGTCACAAACAGGAATGATTTTTCGAATTTTAACAGCACACTTTATAATTTTTTATAATTTATCTATAATTTCTTCTAATTTCTATAATTTCTTATAATTTTTATAATTTATTTATAATTATCTTATAATTTTTCTTCGGCGATCAGGCATAAATAATTTTAATTTTGCCGCGCTAGTCTTTTAGATTTTTGATCTTCATGGTATAGTCATTAGCATACGATTAAAAATTAGTACATGCACATAATTATACAGATGAAACGTCACGGTTATTGTAAGAGCACAAAGGATCATATAATCGAAGGATGCCGTAAATATAGTTCTCCATATTCAACAGAAAATCTCCTAGACGCCACATTTTAAAACGGATTTTTAGCAAGGGATTGACGAACGGTAAGTAAATAGACTTTTGGGTTGATGTGGAGGATCGAGAAAATGGCGTTGGGAGGAATGTACCTCTAAGCAAGATTTGCCTTTTACAAAGCCGTGCTGGAAAAGGTGGAAACAATTTTGAGCCAATAAAAAGATTAGTGACGAAATTGGCAAAAATCTTGAAAATGGTTTCGTGTCTTTTGTACGAATCCTGCCACAAGAATAATATATTTCCACTCTATCGGGCAGCGCCATACGCATTTAGGCCTATAGCTGAATAATTTAGGCCCATAATTTGAATTAACGAATTGGCTATTTACTAAGCATTCTTATAGGCACAAATTTGGCCCAATATACGCGTCTTACTTTATTTCATTTAAAGAAAGAACTGGTCAGAACGTCACAAGTAGAACCCCTCGTCTGCTAGATATGTACTTATCCATATATATATATTATATCTCCAAGCGATAACATCAACCTCAGCTAAACCTTCAACCCTGTGACTTGGCGAAATGACTTTACTGAAAATTCGAATTTTACCTAAAATATAACACAAGCGCTTTTGTGAAATCGATAATTTGTGCGTTTTAACAGTTCGTCAGAAAGTGAAAAGCAAAGAAGCGTGTAAGGGTGGCACTATCTACCAAGCCTTATGGTGGCATTAGCTTTGATTTGGTGGCTATATTGAGTGCTAAACCGCTAAATTATAGAGTTCGTAGATTTCCTGTAGATTGATTGTATATACGCACAAATTATACATTTCAGATTCGGTGTGACAAGTTTTGATTTCTTTCACGATTCGTCTATCAGATTTTGTTTGTGAACTATTAACAGTCAGTCCCTCTCGCCTTCTGGATCCAGGCCGTCCATATATTATGTCACGTTTTTTGGCCTATTTTGAAGCGCCCACCCTCCCCTTTGTCACAAATGTCACAAAATTTAAAACACCTCTTAATAATTACGTCACACTTCTGCAATCATCCCCTCACCGTGTAATATTTCAAAATTCTTTGTATTTGCTTATACTCAGCGGTCTATAGAGTCTTACAGTCCATGGGTTTAAACCTTGGGAGGTTTTCTGTGTGTATAAACGGAATTGTATCTGAACTGTTGTTTTAGTAAATAACACGCCAAAAAAATTAAGGTGATGTGAACACCAAAATGTGACGTAAGAGTGTGACACATTTTGGAAACACCCCATGTCACAAAAAATCAACCACCCACCCACCCACCCCACAGAGTGTGACGTAATACATGGACGGTCCCATCCTCCAGGAGCGCGACAAACCGTAGTACATGGACGGTCCCTTCGGCTGGGAGCGCGACAAACCTCCAAAGTGATTTTTTTTACTGTTAAAACTGAATTGAATCATCTTCGTGTTTCCGTAAAAGTCCGACGATTCACGAAGGGGATGTCATTGTCCTAACATAGGCATAACTAGAAAGAAAGCAAACCGCTTGCTGTAAGTGATATCAAAAATGTGTAGGGTTGGGGAGGAGAATTTGTAACTCTAAAATTCTCCATTGAAACGTGTGACATTCATTCCTCCGAGTTTCCAGAGGGCGCCACGCGTTCCATCTGGTAATTTTTGTTCATTTTTCAGCCCAAATCTAAAGTAAACTAAATGACAACTAAGCTAAACTAAATAATAATTAAATCATACAAGCTGTTTCGTTTAGCTTTTACACGGCCAGTTTTTGAGCCCCGACCGTTTGACCTGCTGTGGGACTTAGCCATCTTAGTTTAATTTTAGGCTGAAAAATGAGTAGAAATTCCCACATAAAACTCATGGCGCCCTCTATAAACGTAGACGGAACTAATAGGAATGAATATAAGACGTTTCAGAAGGAGTCTCAGTCACAAATTCTCCTCCCCAACGCTATACATTCTTGGTGATATACTCTCAATGTCTGTGGTTTGTTTGTCGGTGACTAATCAATGACGAGTAAAGCTTTGATTTATATAATTACTGACGTAGAAAGGGCTGGTGTGGTCTTTTCAGTTGAAGTCGAGGATATTGCTCGTTTTACTTACGGAAAGAAAATAAAAATACTCGTCATAGTTTCTCCAGTGGTTTAAACAACAGTGTAACAGAGTTGTTGCTTTAATCCCTGCCAACTGGCCACTCCGGTTGCGCGTTTACGTAACGCGCATCCGTCATGTGAACGAGTTTCTTGCAGAGCCGTATCTACAAAAAAAAAGTAGTTTGGGCGATCTATCTCTGCCGGCATCGTAATAGGCCTAACCTGGCCATGAAATGACTTATTTACATTAAATCAAATCTTCATCGCTACGTAAATCAAGTCATTACTTCAGCTCGGGAACTCGGAATGAACAAGTGTTCATTTGTAACGTAGATGATACGTCACTCCCTCATCTGTATAATAAATACGAACTTTCATTCATTTTCTGCCAAGATTAAAAAAAAAAAAATTCCTGCTGCTCCTGGTCAGATATGCTAATGAGAACAAACGGCTCGTTCAACTGTATACTAGATTAAAAATAAATAATAATTAAAAAAAGAAGATGTTATTTTTTTTTTTAAATCGTGAAATGTATCCGCGTCAGTTTTTGGTCGGAGAGGCGCAAACTTAAAAATCGTTCGTACGTAAATCGTGTTTCACCAGCAACGATACATGTGTGCATTTAATCAAGCAAATTACGAACACTACACCTCATTAAGTGATAATATTTTTTTTCTCGCCTGCGACGCTGTTGCTGGTAAAAAGAACAGAATGTTGACGAGTACGGGTGTCGGATGACGTCGACGTCAAACTGCTTCCCGCGTCGGCCGCAATAAGCATATGGCGCTGTGTATATGACTTTGAAAGACTCATGAGAGAAATTAATTCAGCGGAAATTGAAACGATAACTTAGGCTAGATTTTCTTAATTTAATCCTAGTATTTTCATGTAATGCGTTTGTTCCAGATGGATTTATCACAATGTGTTTATAATGCTGTGTTATTATTTAAAACTAGGTACGTAGTTGAGTTCTATAAAGAACAGAATTACCAGGAGCGGCATGAAACAAGCGGCTGCAGCGACGACCTCGTCTCAATCGGTCTTCTGTGCACTTCCGCCACTTTCGAATATGTTGAAGCTCACACCTCTGTCGCGCACTCAACAGTGTTCCCTACTATATAATCTAAAAGCAGTAACCACCATAATTGCCGATTAAAAATGTGTTAGCTTTTAGGCCTATATTAGATTTTAGGCATAATTGTCAGCGTTATAGGCCTAATTTTTATCTGCCGTTTTAATTTCGGAAGTAGTACAACTAACGGAGATTTCGTTTTGAAGTAGGCCTATTCATTTATGCAACACGGTGTTCTCCAATGCGCCACGTATATAGATCAGAGGTAATGAGCAAAGTGACGGAAGAGACGTTATTATCGTTTATATGATTGAAGTCCTCTCCTTAGCAAAACTGAAACTATTAATTTCTCCGTTTCTATTCAATATATTCCGACCAAACTTGGCCACATAGTAGATAGCGACTTTTCCAAACTTTACACCAACTTTTATGCAATTCCGTGGAAGAGAAAACGTAGGGAGCCACACGTAAATTTTAAAACTGTTCACTTGTTGTTGTTCTTCTTGTGTGACACGGTTTCAGAAAAAAACTACTGCACCTACCTAAAATCTGAAACATGATCTTAGCCAGAAATTTTCCTGGACTTCATCCTCAGAGGGACCACTTTTTCGATTGGTCCATCTATTCCGGAGTTACGGGTCCCTCAACGATCATTTGGATCGTTTTACATTGTTTTAACCATTGTAATTTCGGAACAATGCCATCCAGTAAACTCCAGATCCATTCTTCGTGCACGTGTTATGTCTTTGCTCATAACACGTGCATTGTTCATTGCTCATAGTTCATTGTTGAAGGTCAAAAATGAAAGAGTTGTGAATGAGTTGTGAGTTGTTGTTGTTGTTGTTGTTGTTGAATGAGTTGTGCAGTAGTGTTAAGTTTGGGAGTTTTTCACATGTATTTTGTTTCGCAGAGCGTAAGGGTTCGGGCCATGGCTCTTAATACATGATCGAAAGAATCCGTGTTTCAGCTAAACGCATATTGATTTAAACCAAACTAAGCTACGTTGTTAATTTCGAGCTGCAAAAAATAAGCATCTTAAACTAAGATGTAAAATTTGCATCCGTTTTTAAGACGTCGTTGGCGTCTTACAGTAAGATGGTATTGACGTCTTAAAATAAAAGTTTTCATCCGTTGTTAAGATGTTTTCGCCATCTTAAAAGCAGATGCTTTGGGAGGCATCTTACATATTTGGCATCTTATAATGCAGACATCTCATTACAATGATGTCTATAAACTCAACCATCTTATTTTCATTTGTTTTTAAAATTAGCTGCTCAAATCCAACAGCCTAGGCGTCTTTGCTGCGAAACACCTTGCGAACAGGACGTCTCAATTAATGAAGGTTAACATTGTGTTAAGGATGACTTCACAGTGAATGTGGAATCATGTTAGTTAGCCACCCCGGCCTAACGCAGCGTCTACAATCGTTATGGAAGTCAGAATCGTTTGCTACTTTCGTTAATTGTGTAGATGTCTTAGAATTCGTTTAGGTTAGTCATAGGCTGTGGAAAGAATAAGACCATTTGATTTTTTAAGAACGTGACTACGACTCACTTAGGATTAGCTCAATAATTGTTTTCACTAGAAGTAGAATAAATTAGCAGTGACGTTTCAGAACGTTTTGCCATTTGCTTTAAGATGTTTTCGCCATCTTAGCAGCTTGGCATCATAAAGGCAGATGCTTTGGTAGGCATCTTACATATCTGGCATCTTATAATGCTGACATCTTATTACGATGACGTCTATTAAACTCAACCATCTTATTTTCATTTGTTTATAATATTAGCTGTTCAAATCTGACAGCCTAAGCATCTTTACGATGAATTGAAGATATTCTTTTCAACATCATCTGTGTGAAAATGAAACCAGAGGGATGAGGTTGGTATGAGTCGAGGGGGGAGGAGTAAAGAAGACGGGTATTTTTTTTTGTCAAAGCTATGTATCTATTATAATTAATTTGTAAGTAATTATGCATCTTTAATGTGTTATTGTATGGTTGGTTCTTTATGTGCCTCCTCTGTGTACTATTTTCGGAATAAGTATCGAAAAGAGAAGTATATAAAAATAATGTTTTTTTTTTTTAATTTCTGTTCATATTTAATAGCAATGAGTGGATTTTTAATTGAAATATTCATGAGGTCCAAATAATATTGTGAGTTGTGTTAATCAAAAATATTTTATGCACAACAGCACTTAAACAAATGCAATTTTCTCAATTGTACATTTGATTATTTCAATTAAAAATCATCCAAATTTTATCCGTGTACATTTTAACAAGTAAAATGAAACTTCAATCATATAACCCCCTTTTTTACGGCACACTTGATGTTTTTGTTAGTAATAATTATTGTTGATGAAGTCAGCAACGATTCGTGGCTTGTTTGTTAGGTTTAAGTTAGTTTTTTACAGCTTTTTTACGTTGGCGTCGTCCTTTTTTTTTTTTTTTGCTTTCGTCCACTTTCATTTTGCTTTCGTCCATTGTTGTTTTTGTACAGACTACAACAATGGACGAAAGCAAAATGAAAATGGACGAAAGCAACAAAAAAAAAAAGGACGACACCAACGTAAAAAAAGCTGTAAGTAGGGTAGGCTGAGCGAATAGCTTGAAGGCCGCAATTTTTTTTTTCCATTCGGCTCAATAAACATATCGTATCGTAATGACTCGTAGCAACTTGACGTTGCCGTGGCAACGTGATTTTAGGCCTAATAGTCATTTTTTTATGGGTAATTTTTTTTTTTTACTTGCCGTTTTAGTTTCGTTAGCAGCAACTAAGGGATAATTTTGTTCAAGAGTAAGCCAGGGGGGTCTACTCCGAGCATTTTGCATACTGCTTTCCCATTGGCTGCTGATTTTGCTGCCTCCGCTGACGTCACAATACAGCTCAACAGCTTACGCACATGCGCACAACTCAATCCGGAAATGCTCCAGTATGCGTGCCTCGTGTGACGTCACGTAATGAGTTAGGAGTTACCAACCTTACTATATACTGTCGTTCCACCCAGGAACCTTGGATTATAAGTAGCCGTGATAGGGTGGGCACACTTACTATTACGCTTTACCGCGAGAAAACGTGCGAGATTTTGGACGCTGCTTCAAACGCGTCTGACGTCTCTGCTCCCATTTCGCGCCATTTTACTGATTCTTGCATCTCATTGGCTTTTGAGTTTGCTGATGATCGACACAAAACGAACGAGTATTCATCATCAAACGTAAGCCGGACCGCTCCAATTGTTTAAATTGTTTTAAAGTGTATTAACCTACCAGTACAATCGACAATGCGACTGAAAATCGCAACGTTTGTTATCAGACGGAGAGCACCGCCACAAGCGATAATCGTAAAAGCAGGCCATTGCTTTGGTTTCGACGCAATGACGTCAGCTACTCTCCTCTTGGGTAATCTGGTAAGAATTTGTCGTTTTGTTTTGTTTTAATAAAGTGTATTTTAACGTTCAGTAAAGATTGAGCGATCAGATATTTCATAATTATTCAGTAATTTCGTTAAAAACTACTCGCGGCTAGTTGAAACAAATTTTTTTGTTGGTTTCGAAAAAACCACTACTTCGAGGATTGGTTTGGGAGCAAAAACGTCATCAACTGAATGTCGCTCGTGTATACTTTACCATGGGAAATAGCTGTGCTATAGCTCAGATGCGTTCAACTGAGTGAACCGACCCAGTAGATTGTAGAAGGTCCCTGGTTCCACCAATCTTGGAGTAAGCTTATACATCCAAACAACATGGCGTCGCGGCTATTTTAAAAGAAGATGATTTGGGTCATTGACTCAATCAATTTGTACGGTTGCATGTTATCGTTAGGCTTTAAGTAAGACGATCAAATATTATTATTTCATTTCGTTACGACGAGAGAGATAGCCTATTAGCTACAAGAAAGCCACGAAGTTTTAATTTGCCGTGCTCTTAAACTAACGTTTGGTCACTAAATCTGATGGTGATAAACGTGTCGTCGATGGTACTGTTCTGTAGTTGGAAAAAACGGCGGACGGACGGACAGACAGACAAAGTCGTTGTAATAGACTTCTCAGCTTGTTCGGCTGTGCAGAATACTAAAAAGAGTCTCCAACAAAATTCTACTCTGTTCCATCATTCGTACTGAGTTCCGACCTCATGTGGTCAGTTGTCGAATTAGTTTCCGTTTTTACTTTTGCAGAAAACGTACGTTAATAATTACGTTGTGTATGTTTTATTCTAATAAAAATCATGAGTGAAAAGTATCCCTGGTGCTGCTAATAGTCCAAGCATGTATCAATTCTCCAAGCAGTAGCGTTTAAATCGCTTCAGAGCGAAGAACGCGCATTATTTCTCAAGTCAAGGCCGACTGAGACGTGGAAATTGCGTAATTTGGCTCCCTCCTTCACGCCTGTTCTCGCGCGTGCTGGGAAGTTGATGTCTGTTAGCAGTTCTTTGATAAATAATATTTTATGATGTTAAATCGACTGGCCTAGAGCAAGAAAGCCAGATTTACAGCTTCTCTCCCAGATGACCTTGTGACAAGTGGTGGAATACATGGCGAGAGTTACGACATGAATACTCCCACGTCCTGCGACGTGTATGCATTTATAAGCTTCTGGAATTTCTCGGCAGAGTGAATGGTGCAACAATACATAATTATGTTTCTTGTTGTGTGGTAAAATTTATCTCGGAATTTTTTTTTGTGACCTCTTCACCTGCAATATTACTTGAGACCACTCATTGAAGCTAAATCGACAATTTGCCCAAGTAAACACCCGACGAAACTTTTCTGTTTGAAGATAATGAGCCATGAAACTCATCCAGAGAATCAGCGGTATCATCCAATGTTATTCAGGGCTTCTGCACAATTTTAAATTCACAGAATCTTGTGAGATTTTTAGGCCTTAGTCGTTCTAAAATGCATTACGGGTCCCCTAAATTTACTTTCCCTTTCTGCTGGCCAACGTATCTGTGCTCTGTTCTTTTTACTTCCGGTTTTTATTTGTTTGTTTGTTGAACTGTTTCCTCACACTCTTTTTTAATGATACACAGTATTAAAGATGCTGTGTACACTAAGTTGTGAACTAGCAGTACACAGTACGTGTAGTGTGTATGGCAGTACACATGCTTTGTAGTGAAGAATGTGATCTGTCGCTACACTGTGTACTGCTAGTACACAACTCGTGTGTTGACTGTACTGGTTCACAGAGATGTGTAGCCTACTGTCATAACATAGCCTCTTCAGTACATCACGAACAAATTGGTTTTAAATAATTTTAGTAGTGATTTGGTAATAATTTGATGTTTTAATCGTGCTGACTCCTGTTATGAAAGCCTATCTAACCTTTACAGCCGTATCCCAGAATCCATTCAAGTGTGAGAGTAGAGAGGGCAAATGTGAAACGGCAAACGTCTAAGGTAAGGGTCAACAATTTTAGTACAGCCACAAAAGCGAATGTGAGTGTTCTAACATCTGAGGGTATTTCTATAGATGCCTTTAGACCCTTATACTCACATTTAGCCCAACTCACACTTGAGTGGATTTCTGGAATACGGCTGTTAGGGCGCGTTTACGCAACAACTCGCCTTTGCATTCTCGCAGCTAGAACTTAATCGCGATGGCAAAGGTGACATAGCCATGGTAACAAAGCTAAATGGATTAGCTAAAGCCGACATCGTTTGAGTAAATACTTGCAGTCTTATAATCCGTGCCAATAATATAAAGAATTCCTGATGATGAAGCAATTTCCCCACACGCTTCTGAACTCACGTTATTTGTTGTTTTCGTTGCGAGGCGGCAGACATAAAACCGCCGCCATGTTGGAATTTGATGTGACTTCTAACTTCTAGCTGCGAGAATGCAAAAGCGAGTGGTTGCGTAAACCCGGCCTTAGTCTTTGTCGTATAAATGTAAGCGATTTTTTTTAGGCTGGCTGTTAGGACTATTCAGCCCTTGCTTGTCCTGCTGCTCAAGGTCATATTATTTGCACGTTGTGCCGAATCACGCCTGAGATTCGGTGTATAAACGATAAAAGAAGGGACCTCGTTGTTTCAAAACGTCTGAAATTGCCAATAAAAGTGTTTTTTTTTTACTATTTGAGGTAGGAATTTTTTCTTGGAATTAATTTCTTTCCTACGCCATAGCTCCTTTGGTATCGTGAAATTTCAACCAGATCAGAACAAATTTGTGCACTTTGGCGTTTCCCAAACTGAAAAACACTAACATACACACAAAATTCAAATTCAGTCGCCTATTTAGCTCTCACCTTGATTGACCAACTACTTGACCTAAAATTAATTTCGAAAAGCTAATTAATTACTCTTACTGTAGCATGTGGGAAATGTCTTATTACTGCTAGTCAACATATTACTGCTGGACAGTATCTAAATGCAGGGTTCATACACTTTTCGGCCAATATTTTTCAAGGTCTTTTCCAGGCTTTTTTAAGGCGCATCTTCTTCAATTCTTCAAGGCCACGGCACATAAGTCTGATAATGGTACCGCATGTTAGCCTAAAAGTTTATGTAGACTATTTTCTTAATTATAGAAAACAAAAACGAACTCATTTGATGTTTAAGATAAGGTCTAACTGATCCGCAGTCAAAATAGCAAAGGAACACAAATAAACTTTCCTGTTAGGTTTCAGATGCTGTAGTGTTGCGTTACTGTTTAGTTCACGTGAAACCTTCCTGCTGTATTCAAATGTTTTTTTACCATTTTTACTTTTGCAACGATTGATCAGCTATTGATTCTACTTGGCTGAACGACATCACTGGAAACCTTGCAGGAAAGTTTATTTGTGTTCCTTTGCTGTTTTGATTCCGGGTCAGTTAAACCTTACCTTAACCATCAAACGAGTTCGTTTTTGTTTTCTAATTCGTGCTACTAAAGTGTTCGTAATTAGAAAACAAAAACGAACTCGAACGAAAGCGTAACATGGAGTTTAGACTAGCTTGCTTTAAAGTTTTGTATCTTTATCAATTACGTTTTGCAAAAATCAACACAGACTATCATAAAGACAAGAGTATGTATCGTTCGGTTTGTTCATTTAAATTTATAATTAACACTGATTTATCGTCACACATTTAACTACTGGAACCTAGACCTGTGCTTAGCACGTACTAAACACGTAATTTTCTTCCTTCGCATCCTGAAGCAACAAGGATTTGAAATGTGCTGGCATTCCATGGCAAGGTATAAGTACGCGCGATGTTTTCTTCCACGCAACTGCAGCAAACATAAGGCATTTCAAGCCAACAACATTTTAAGGACTTTTCTAGCCTTTCTGGATTTTCCTAGAATTCAAGGCATTTCAAGGCCTGGATTTTGTTTTCCAAATTCAAGCACTTTTCCAGATTTCAAGGCCCCGTACTACGAACCCTGTAAATGAATGTTTTGTTTTCATATTCCAGCCTCAAGTCATGATAATTCCCAACGTGGGTGCATCGATTATTTCATAAAGTTAAAGTTAAATTAAGTTACATTAAGTTAAATTTACTGAATCCTTTTGTAGTGAGATAAGGAATACACTGGTAGTGAGATAAGGAATAAGGCGGGTGACTTTTAAACCGCTGTCCTGGGCTGGTCCTTACCCGGCGCTCGACGAATTTTACAGTGTGAGGTTCCCTACGAACATTATGAAGCTAAGCCATGAACACTTTTAGTATCAATTGCTTATCACGAGCTCATTTTGCTATCTTTCACGAACACGCGATCTTTCCCGATATTGTAAAGATGAATATTGGTAATTGTAAACTATATTCTGCCAAGTAAACCACAAACACGTTTAATTCTAATTCGACTTTAAAATGCCCGCTGTGATGTTGATGTTGGTGGGAATCATGAAAATGGTGTGGGTTGGTAACTGTGATTAGATTAGGAGATAATAAGATAAGGACCTTGATTTAGCGTCTGTATAACCGTTGCTGTTGAGTTCGATACATAGTTACCATGACGACAGAATTTCAAACGGGGGATATGGGGATTTTTTTTTCTCCTGGAGTTAGAGGACAATGAAGGGACCCGTTGAAAATTTAGCTTTGTAAACCTGGGTGAATTTACCATATTTCGGTATTGTGCGGTATTTGTTTTTGTCAGTAAAATATATCGTCAGCTTTACTCAACAAAACCGTAATATCGTCCTAACGATATATCGCAAGTATCGCTTCCACACGAAAATGAAATGGTTTAGAAACCTGATACCTATGATATATCGCGATAAATTTGTCCCTGATATGTGTTAATCGAAATTTTCGATATTGTCGAACTTTAAACAGAATGGTTCTAAAAGCGGGACTTTGAGATAGGAATTTGGAGAAAGCTAGATTTCTACATCCCAAGGGTTTTGTCGTGCATTCCTGCTAATTTGTGGGCCTAAAAACACAAATTGGGATCATAAAAAAGGAAATCAAAGCCTGATTATTAGTCGATACAGGTTTGCGACTTCTGGTGAAATGCTAATTTGGCAATTTTTAGTTTGAAAAGTCACGGTGTTCTTCCTTGTTGTATTTGAACTTGTTTTTTTTTTTAATGTGGCGCCCAGGAGATTTTCTATTGAATATTGGGAACTAATTTAATAGAGTCCTGCGATTATTATGCTCCTTTGCGTGCTTACAATAAGTATGACGTTGTATCTGTGTTTGTGCATGTACTAATATTTTTAATTGTTTGCTAATAATTACCGTGAGATTAAAAATCTAATAGACTAATGCGGTAAAAATTAAAATATTTATGCCAATAGATCACCGAAGAAAAATTATAAGATACTAGCCTAAAAATGTATAAAGTGAGATGTTAAAATACGAAAATCTTTCCGGTTTGCGACGACACAATTTTTTCGTTCTTGCTGGTTCGTCTACTACGCCCAAGGCCAACAGAGATAGTATAGATGCGTTCCGCGTTTGGCCTATCTTAGTTGGCCTTGTATTACTACGCAAAATCTCGCGAAACGGTGCGATGGTAACATGCGAGGATGGCCATCTGCGCGTGGCTGTTATAAGGCAGGCGGAATGCACCGTTAATAATATTTTGTGTCAAACACAAAATGCACGACAAAAATCATCCTGTGGCCCCCTCCAAGACTTCGTTCTGGATCTGCCCTTACGTGTTGATGGACCTTAAATTGTAGTTTCCAGACAAACGACCAGTTCATTTAAATTCAAAATCAAAATGATCGGTCAATCCTGTACGTACTCGGCTATTATCAACACATTTATGTATTTCTGCGGCTATTTAATGCGAAATTTATAGTGTCAACAAATTCTGGTAATTTCCAGTACCGTCGATTGGCCATCTCATGCCCATACAACAAAATTTTCAGGTCTATTAGAGCATTTTGACAAGATTGTATGACTAATTTGGTGGCATGATGGCACTGAAATAAATAAAATTGTTTAATTTTATCACCGTTTTGCCTACTAACTGGAGGGATGCAAATCCCCTTCCTCCACACTCCCCTCCTGTAAAATCGTCCCTACCGGTCATTATTTTTGGCGGGGGGGGGGGGAGGGGGTACGAATGAAATTATGGAAAGGGAAAGGACGTTTCTAGTCCCCTTTTTGTTAAACAATTTTATGAAAGGAAAAATACAAGAGCGCCCCTGAAAAATGGTTCCTTTCTCCCCGAAAATTGTGAAAACACAAACACCGTCCTTGGCCGGAGGAAACAAGCCAAAAATTCACCCCCGTTCTAAAACATTGTCTCCACAATTTTTTGGCGTGCCAGTCTTGATGATTCAGGCTATAATATCAATAAGCCGTTGCGTAGAGACTAAGGCCCGTATTCTGAACGCTTGATTTGAACTCGAGAAGGTGCTTAAGTACGCGATGGTATTCTGTAACCTTGCTTAACTCGAGCACTGACTCCAATCCTGAGTAACTTAAAGCCGTACTTGAGAATGATATTCTGAACGAATACTCAGACTTCAACCGGTGCTCAAAGTTAAGTTTCAAGCACGGAATCTCGAGAAAGGTATGAGGAGGTGAGCTCAATCCTCCCTTAAGCAAGAAGCGGCTTCGCCGCTACACCATTGTGCCTTTTGGCAGCCCTACATATGGCGGGGCAATTACGGTGGGAATTACCAGGTTTTCCGTTCGGTTGACATTTCGTTATGTGGTAGAGAACAATTGCTACGTCTTCTTTTGGTTGGAGTGCAGAGAGCAAAGTAGTATGCAATTGTATGCGTTAAGGTTTATACTGATGGCAAACTCAAAGAGAATAAATTCGTATTTGCCACTTGTTTTTACAACCAGTTTACCTTATTTTTTTTTTTAAACTTTGTTTCCATAGTAAACAATAACGTATACATACATAAACACTATGAAGCCACTTCTACAAAAACAATCTTAGCAATATGAGTAGATTGCGTAAAAAGGAAATCTGTGTTAACATAACTTCTAAAGAATTAAAAAGTAAATACAAAATATAGTATAAATGATAGACAGCTTTTTAAGTTGTCATCAACCAACACCTAACTTTCGTGTTTAGTTCCTTAGGTCTTTTTCAATGGTCCACATTTCTTTAGTATACATTTTATTAAAGACTTCTAATAAATTGCTTAACATTCTAAAGTTTACGTTCATAATTGTTGTGCACCAGTAATGGCTTAATGTAAGCTGTATCCACCCAAAACCAAAACTGGTATAAGAGCAGCCGCCAAGTTTCCAAAAAGGGTCGGCCTTTCAAAGTAGTGATATCATTCAACCAGGGAAAGGCCGCCAAGGTTAATCCTATTAGCCAAGTTAATTGCACCTACTAATAGTTCGAAAGTTAAATGAAAACTATTAGATTGCTACTAGTGGTAGCAATCTTCAAGTTTTCATTTAACGTCCAAAGTATTATTCCGTGCGATTAACTTGGCTAATAGGATTAACCTTGGCGGCCTTTCCCTGGTTGAATGATATCACTACTTTGAAAGACCGACCTTTTTTGGAAACTAGGCGGCTGCTCTTATACCAGTTTTGGTTTTGGGTGGATATCAGAACTTTCATAGGCCTGTGAATACAAAGAATTCCACTGTCTAATAGTCACCTCTACCGTTTTTGTCTGGAGTGTCTATACATTTTCTAATTCATAATTTTTACGTCTGCCATTGCCCAATTAGCCGTTACACCAGCCAAGTGGACGTGGTTTGGAAGCTGTATTTGTGTTGTATTTCTTGCTGTTAATTCTTTTTCGTGTTTCTTCTTTATAAAGGACAAGAAACGCTCTCACTATTTTCGTGCATCCCACGCGATAGCTTTCTCAAAATTTACGTAGATTTCAGCGACTGTGCCAAACCGCCTCATACGACGAAAAAAAAATGAAAAAAAAGATTGCATACGTTTGAACTAATGTTGTACAATTGAGTCATACAAGAAAGGTAACATGGAGGCACCAATCACATAATTTCGTAATTGTTCAATTCTTAAGTTTTTAATTGTATGCCTCTTACTTATAACGAACTTATTTTAGTTAAAAGAACTACCTGTGGGTGTGTTTAAATACCGGTATTTTTAATCATCGAGTTTTGCATGTAGGTTTTATAAGGAAAAAAGGAAATTTTGAATAGAGACACTCTAGATAAAATCCACGGGCCTAGATTAATGCAGGTCAAATTATTTTCTAGCCTAAGACGTAATATTTCAACTTTCAGTTCAGTGTAAAGGCATTTATATTATTTTAATTACAAGAATTATATAAGGATGTTTACGTAAAATAAGCACGCGTTGCAAGCGGATTTTGGTGTTTGCATAGTGTCGTATTTAGTCAGCAGAGGACAGTAACACTTTAACTTTCGTTATCGCTGTTCCATTCTTGCTCTTTCGATTATTATTATTTTCATAAAACCAATAGCGTTAACACCAATGCTTTTACAAATGGTTTACAGTTCTTGATTCCCAACTTGTATGCGTGTTTACATGGAGTTAGCACCGTATTTTGTCGAGAATGTGCGTGTTATATGTTTTCCTACGGAAGCTTATAGGAAATTTCTAAGAAACTTAGGAATGGTATTCTGTAAATCCTGCTTGACTGAACATGACTTGCGATCTCTTGTTCAAGTCAAGTACGAGTCGTCGTTGGGAATACGGAATCCATACTTGACTTCAATCCGTGCTCAGTGGAGTCGTAACTTGGGATCAAGTACTGAGTCAGCGTTCGGAATACGGCCCTCAAACTCGAGTGCTGCCATATTGTCAAACCGAAACTTCACACGCCTTAAGTCCACCAGCCATTATTAGAGTCGATTAGACTCTTATGCGAACGGTTTGTCTGTCTGTCTGTCTGGTTGTCTGTCTGTCTGTGTGTTCGCGCTATAGCGTTTAACGAATTATCGGATGTCTGTCAAATTTTGCACACAGATTCTGTGGCACATGTCTAGGTCTAAGTTCGAAAATGGATCTATTTTGCCGGGGAAATCGTACACTAGAAATAATCAAAGATTTTTGTTCGTTGCAAACGAATGGCGTTCGTTTTTTTTTCTTCGGCCGACTGACGTCATCCATCCACGACCAATGACTGCAAACTATGTAGCCTTCGTCAGCGGCTGACGTCACCACCAACCGACCAATGACTGGCAATTTATTGCACAGATCACTGACGTAGGCACGCGGCTCCTCTGATCTCATAACTAACGAACTGGATAACAAGCTTGTATAGTTATGTCGGCATGCGAAATTAGCGTAGACTTGGGCTTCTTGTTTGGACAATCGTTCATGACTTTAAAGCTTAGTAGTTTTTTTTTTTGGAGGGGAGGAGAAATATTTAAATCAACTTCTACTGTATGACATTTGTTTTTTTTTTTGTCAGGGAAGGGAGGAGGGAGCAAATTCATAAAACTACTTTTGGGCAATGACTGGCTTCGCTTCCTGTATCGTAAAATTGCCAAACGGTGCTGAATATCTTTAATGTTGATTCAGTTCACTAGTGTTCTAATTAAACTTACAGTTTAAAATGAAACCGATTGAAGAATCGTAGTGGGCTCGTCTTTAATTGAGAGGTGTGCGCCGTCATGCCGTTCAACGCAGTTGATCAAAAGCTATGCAAGCAACCACTGGTTTTACGGTTACATATGCGTCGTGGAACCGCGGCCAAGAAATCATTTGGTTGTTAGGATTGTATTCTTAGGAGGGGTAATTCTTCACACGTTTAGACAATTAGTAGCCATATCGATCGCTGTATTCGCAAGAAGAAACAAATCGACTCTCACTATAATTGGTTTAAACAGGTTTTTTATTCAGCTCATCTTGTGCTGTTTCGTGTGGAACGCACGCACAAGTAAAGCCACCAAAACACCGGCCGAGCAATACGTCCAGTCCCGTATGCTGCAAAACGTATATTATAGCTATAAATCGGAAAAGAAAGGGTCCCACTTGCTTGACAACTGCAACAGCTGCAAACAAATTTCAGAACTCCGCTTCATATCAGATTAATTGTGAATCTTACGCACCTGCTGCAATATTATTTAAAAGTTACTTTTATGTCTTGTAAACCTAGCAAACCCCACAAAATAATCTAGAAACATTGAAAACACCGTAGTTGGCTTCTTCACCGGACCTCATTAGGGGAGGTCAAGCCCCCCCCCCCACTCCCCCCCCCCCCCAAACTGGGGGGGGGGGGGGGCCGAACTCGACACCAAGATTTGTTCCAAGCCTGGGGTAATTTGGGGCTGTAACAGGGAGTGGAAAAAAATTATTTCGAATAAAGAAACATTAGAGATTTAGCCATCATTTTTTTTCACTCCTTTGTTGTCCTGTTTAACCGTCTGCTTTTTTTTTCCCACAAGAACTGGTCTCGAACAAAGATGGCTTCCTCACGCGCCCCTAAATCACGTTGTTGGTCTCGCCATCCACGAGATGGGTGTTTTGCTCATTTCCGCCGTTAGAGGGTGGCCCTCTTTCTCTAGCAATGAATGACTCTACCGCCTATGCACGTGCCTAGCTCGTGATGATGGCTACAAAATATTCACGAAAAGATTGGTGGAGTGTGTGTGTCTGCTAGAGAGCCGACCAGCAGGCTGCAGCCCCAACCTTTAGATAACGCAATCTTTCCATAAACACTATCAGCGAGGCAGGGAGATCTGCTAGCAGAGATAAGGAACCCTGGCCAAGGAAATGACACGTGATTTCCGGTGGTTGCTGCTGCTTGCTGCTGCTGATGCACACCACTGGGGGGAGTGGGCACTCATTTCTAAAAGGCCAAACCCGCACCCACACCCGAGTACACACACACAGTGACGACAAGGGTTTCGCAATCATGGATTTGTATCATGGATCTGTGTCGCTACTTACATAAAACCGAATACGCAAATTAATCTAAACTATGAGGAATAGTATTAGGTGTTTCAGCACAGATTCAGTCCATTTTTACACTCATGTTACAAAGTCAAAAAAGGTGCTGGGTGGGGGGGGGGGGCGTTTCTGGTCTTACAAAAATTTTCAGACAAAAAACGCTCAAATTCCACCCCACGGTAAAGTTCTTCATCAAATTAAGCACTAAACTCGTAGTAGGCTACTTGTGCACCGCAACTTCGTTGTAATGTCACGTACACTATCCGGAAACTGTAGTCGAAAATGCTTGTTCATTTCTGAAACCTTCCCTAAATAAAAAAGTCTAATTTCGGCATCATTAACTCGCAGCCAAGGATGCCAATAATCATGAATTAAGTAAGCCTTCACAAATTTTCGGTGTCATCCCCAATACCTTCTTCGGGAGAGAAATCTATCACTTTAGAGGCAATCAACATGTTGCCTATGTCAAAGGAATAAAAAATTAAAGGCACATTCCGCCTGCCTGACAACAGCCACGCGCAGATCGCCATTCGCGCATGTTATCATCGCACCGTTTCGTGAGACTCTGCTTAGTAAAACAAGGCCAACTGAGATAGTAGCTGCATTCCTCGCAGCGTAGTGGACGAAACAGAATGAACGAAAAAATTGCTTCGTCGCAAACCAGAAAGATTTTCGTATTTTAACATCACACTTTATAATTTTGTAGGCTAGTACCTTATAATTTTTCTTCGGCGATCTATTGGCATAAATAATTAATTTTAATTTTTACTGCATTAATCTTTTAGATTTTTGATCTCATGGTAATTATTATCAAACGATTAAAAATTAGCACACACACAGACGAAACGTCATGGTTATTGTATTCGTGCATAATCGAAGGATGCCGTACATGTAGTTCTCCATATTCAACAGAAAATCTCGTAGACGGCACATTTTAAAACGGATTTTTAGCAAGGGATTGACGAACGGTAAGTAAATAGACCTTTGGGGCCTTACCTTACTTGATGTGGAGTATCGAGAAAAATGGCATTGGAGGAATGTACCGATTGAAAATTGTGCAGTAAGCAATTTTCATATATTTCATTTAACCTTCGAACTATTACTCGATGGGATTAGCTTGGCGAAAGAGCTTGGAGTTTGATATCACGACTTCACACGGCCGAAAAGCTTGGCGGGAATCCTTAACAAGTTTTGTTTTGGGGTAGTAAATACCAAGACCGATTCATAGATGAATCTGTTAGCAGAGAGGTTTTATTTTTAATATTTCGATAATTATTTTTACGGGTAGGCCTACCATTTTTTAATAATTACAGCAGTCACGGAAAACGGTTTCGCATGTTTCGCAGTGGATTTGAGTTTAAATCTGGCTTGATATATGTTGTTTTTTATTTGGTTTTGTTGGAAAACGGTAGTGTGGGAATGCCGTGCAGAGGTAACACGTTAAAAAAATAATGGCTTCCGCCATAACCTCTAACTGTCAAAGTTTTTTCTCTAAAAAAAAACCAGTCAGATAGTCCGGAAAAAGTACAAAATTGTCAGGAAAAAGTCACGAATTTTGAATGTGGTGTTTTGGTAGACACCCTGAAAACGAGAAATGGAACATACGATAATACGCCATAGACACTCCGTCGAGCCCTACGGCCTCTCCTTTATATCTCTCCTGATTTAGCTTCACCTGGATGTGATCAGCTCAGCGTCGGACCTCAGCAAGGCTGGCTGTTTGTTCTGTCTGTGGGATGCGATAAGCAGCGTTGCTCATCCCCAGACCAGCATTTCAGAGGAGATGATAATCGCGCAATTACCCTGTTTACATTACTTACCATCAAAAGATCTCCTTGGCCTCCAGGCTGCCAAAATCAAGCTTACCGACTTCATTTCGCTCTGCAGGCTACAGAAAAAAGCTTAATTATGCTAAGATGAATGATGAATGGGATAGTCACGGTATATTTTTTGTACATGGCATATAATTGAGTTCTGAAAGGTTACAATTACTCGGCCGAGCGAGAGATGGGTTTTCCGTCAAGCGAGAGATGGTTTTACGAAAAATCACAATATTTTTCATAACGATTTCACATGTGTGATTTCTGCCCTGAACGTATTTCCCTTAGTTCCGACTTTCCTAGAACGAATCCAACACGGATCCATACGAGAATAGATCTGGATATAGTTCTACGAACACGAGCAACATTTAGGATATAAATCTCGGTATATAAATGATGCGCGTTGTTTTAAAACGTGTGGTGATTGGCAGTAATATTTTTTGAGACGGTCAGGTCCTGTCCAATGCAGCTCGTCAAGGCGTAGGAGGTCATGTTTTTCTTCTGTAAATTTGATTCTTCGAAAATGGACATCATTTCAAAGAGTTTGGAATTCCATTTTCGCTGAATCCAGTTACGTAGAATACTGACCTCATAACTTATTTCTGAAAAAATTGTCCTTTGTTTATGCGAAATTAGAGGTGACATTTGAGATCGGATTTACGTGAAACCATTTGAAATCGTGCTCCTTCATTTCAGGCGCCAATGTTTCCTAGTCCTGAGTTTTCAACCAAATTAGAACAAATTTGCAATCGTTGTCGATTGCCAAACGCACAAGCGAACAGGCTGACACACAAGATCCA
This sequence comes from Lithobius niger, assembly GCA_023313725.1. NCBI lineage: Eukaryota > Metazoa > Arthropoda > Chilopoda > Lithobiomorpha > Lithobiidae > Lithobius > Lithobius niger. Next base: position 77,983 of record JAHWFP010174412.1, read on the forward strand.
AATTCAGCTGAGTGTTTATAGAACGGTCACGCAATACGCTTTTGCAGCTAGACTTGAGCTTAGCAGAGAATATTTGAACGAATTAGCGAGTATATTTAAATCGTGGCCTATCGCCTTGATAGCGTTTATTGTATCTCACAATCTCCAACTACGATCACAATCGACAGGTTTTTTTTTTTTACACACGGTGCGGATTGACTGTGAAATTGGGGGAGGGGGGGGGAAGGCGGCAGTGGTCGGGGAATGCCCGTGCGTGGAGCGCTTGGCACTGCGCTTGGCATTCGAATGCGGGGGGGGGGGGGGGGCAGTGTATCTGTTACCATTGAGCATATGATGACGCATTAACTGAACCTAAAAGGTAAGTTTTTTTTGCTTGCTTAGCATGAAAACAGAATCAGGTTTTGCAAAATCTTGGAAAACGAGGAGGGGGGGGTTAGAGGGTCAGTATTTAATTCAACTATGTGTACCAAAGGAAAGGAAGGGAAGAGAGGGACGGGAAGGGATGGCAGGATGGAGAGAGCCGTTAAGTGGGAAACAACCACGGGCAAAACAAAACACCGGGCGAAGTCGGTTTTGACTGCTAGTGCGAAAATAAATGTTTTAAGCAATTGTATGGCTGACTGATAACTGGCGGTTTTTTGATTAACTGGCGTTTCGCGTAAAGCGCACACACCGTTGAGGAAGTAGTGTGGGCACAGACTGGAAGAGGGAAAAGGGGGAACCAGCTAAACAGCCAGGAAAGCAGAGCCCTGTCCATTACGTCGACAGTGGCAGTGATGACGACCCTAGTAAAAATTTGTCTTGTAAAGCTACGTAAAATTAAAATTATTATTTTAAAAAATGCCACTAGTTGTGGTGGGTAGGAATGGCGGGTGGTGCAGCCTAATGAGATTAAATAAATTATTCTAAGAGGAAAGAAAAGACAGCTAGTAAAAAATGTTTTAAAAATCACAAGGTGAAGGCTGCACCAACTGCCCAACACTTCTCGCATACTTAAAACACTTAAAAGGTTGGGGGGGGGGGGGGATTGGGGAACGTTTTACTCTGGTTTCCAGGATGTCGTAGGACCTAATGACGTGCCAGAGTGAAAAGTTAGTCCCCGTTTTTTTAAGTTAGCGTAACGGCTCTATGCAAGTAGTGATCATTAGCTGAATTTTTTTACGTGTTTGTTTGTAGTCGGCAGCAGTTTTACCTTGAAAAAACATTATTTTTCAACCAAGTGGATAAAATTTCGGAGTTGCGATTATTTGGAGTATATTGTTTGGTAATTCGCGCTATGGGCTCGTGTGCAACTTAACCAAAGGCCCCTTCCCCCTGCTCACTAGAAGAACAACTATTAAAAATGGGAAAAAAAAAAAATTTTTGAAAAGGTTCCTACCTCAAAAAAAAAAACTCAGAAAACTCATGCTGCAGCCGGAAGCTGCTGCTGCAACGCCTACTGGGATAGAAGCTTCAGAGCTTATGTGATAAGTCAAGCCCGTACCTACTCTGCTCTGTTCTGCCAATTCATGGTGCGCTAAACTAATTATTGTGTGTTTTTTTTAATGTGGTGATTGTTGGCTATTGCTTAATAGCTTAATATAATAACTTTTTGTTGGTTTGTGGCTTTTTCGTTTAAATTCATCTGTAATTCTGCAATTTGATTCAGAATTCTGGGGCCCTTGTTCAGCTCAACACCTTGAACACCCTGATGGTCCACCGCGTTGACAGTTTGTAATACAATATAAACATTAATTAATTTTGTGTTTCGTACTTAGGTACATCACTCTAAAAATACAATTGTATAGTTTTGTTTTAAATTTCGAAAGAGTTCTTCACACCGTTAAAACAACAGTTATAAGACTGACCACATTTTAATTTATTTTCCTTTCTTCTTAACATATATATTTTTCTTTCTTAGATGCGTTCTTCGAATCTCTAGCACTTAACTCTTTATTTTATTTCTTTTCCTAATCGATTAATTTTTTTTGGTTTATTTTATTTTATTTTTTTTTTTATTGTAATTTTTTTCTGTCGTTTCGCATCCATCTTCTTTCAGTTCCAATACAAAAGGTGATCCTATTTTCCCGCCACTTACCCTTCGCTCTGGCTCGATTCTTGATTGCGGCCAACTCGCCGTTTTTTTTTTCTTTTTCCCGCTTTTCTTTTTCTCTCTGGCTCTCTTCATGTGCTGGAGCTTGTTTTTATTTTGATCCATTTTAGATTGGCACTTTAATTGACTTCCCGGAGAACCAGAGACCTGAAGTGCTGCAGTTTAACCCTTGCTGCGACCACACACAAATAAATAAGCCCTCTTTTTCTTTCACCAAACGTATCGCATCATCTTTTAAATAAGCCCTCTACTAGACAGCATCCTAGTATGGTCACTGGAGACCCTGGGTAGAATTTAAAACTGATGAGGTCCCTCCCCGACACATTCAGGGCTCCCATTTGTCATAAAATTCATAAATTTTTTTGATTTTAACGAAATTTATATATTTGTCATAAATGTTTGTTTTGTGTCGTAAATATCATTAAATAAAATCTTTAGAAAATGCTGTAAATAATTTCACACTAATAGTACGAACCCCCCCCCCCCCCACCTCTTGTAATGTATGCAAGGTTTTGAATACTAGCTTCTTTAGTTCCACACTTTCTATAAAAAAAAAAAAAGACTGGGATACAACCAAGGTTTAAAAACCACATCATTTGAATGTTTTAAAGAATGTGTGTTAAAACCAGCATTCCATTTTATTGAAAATGTGGCGTATTTTCAGACATTTGGAAGCGTGTCAGTCTGGACTAAGATTTATTTCAATTTTGGTTAAAGGATATCATACAGGGGTAGCCTGAGCAGTCAGAAACGCTTATTTTGGTGTGAGGGGGTGGGTCAGATTATTTTGGTCCTTATGTGAGGGAGAGTGTCAACATTTTGTTCAGGGAATCATAAAAAAAATGGTAAGTAAATTTTTCATTTTTTCCAACCCGCGCAAAGTGTGTTAAAAACAACAACAAAATGGGTTACAAATTGTTGTTAAGTCGGTCAAAAATGAAAACAGGTTGTCCGATGACATGTCATAAAATTGTCACAAAATTTGGATTTGTTTTGTCATAAAATTAAAAACAAAATTTCAAATTTAGGTGTGGGAGCCCTGCAAATTATCTAAGCAAAAACTGTATATAGTCTCGTTCCTGAGCTCCTCCTACCAAGCTGACCGGCCTGGAGTGGAGCGAGGAACGCAGCTACTATCTCAGTTGGCCTTGAATTCTGACGTGTCGTTATATTTTTGGATAATAGAGGGCAGCAAAAGACAGTTATTAACGTGACACCGTTACTAGGTAGTAAGATCGTCAGTTACCATTCTATAGTCTTATCTCATTTTTTTTTTACAAAAATGTGACTTATATCACAATGGTCCTGAGTACCTCAGATTATCTCAGCAAACAAGCGGGGGGCAGCAACTACCCAGTCGCCACCGATCATCTGCACACTTCCGTCACTTCCGGGCCACTTCCGCTTCACACATCCGGGTTATTTTTTTATTCCTTTTGACTAATTTTTGGACGCTGAACCTAATGGTGGAAACGGTATGTCTCTATGTGGTACTGGTCCGAAGCTGAAAAAGGCAACGGAGGTCAAAGTCGTTGCTACACTACAGCAGACTGACTATACATGTACATGGTCGAGCTCCCGGTAAATCCAATATAGGTGAAGAAAGAGGGGGGAGGGGGAAAGGAAAGAGTGGGGGAGAGTGGGGGAGAAAGACAACTAGGTAGAAAGGTAAGTGGGGGGACAATGAGTCTCTCTGCCAGGTGAGGACCGGAGCAAATTGCCAACTTTGCCAATCCTCCTCCCCCCACCCCCACCCCCACATTACTAAGGCTCTGCTATTTTGGGTCATGGGGTCCTAGGTTCGAGTCCGACCTCAGACATCCCTGGCATTTTCGGGAAGAGAAGGGCCCTGTGATGTCTCGTGTTCATGTCGATTGTGGCATGTAAAATAACCTAAGAATTTCCGATGGGATTTACCTAGCAAAATTGTCCCTCTCTTGAGCCATGGCTACGACTGGGAGCGCGTCAAAACTTTGGTAAGAGGGTTCTGGGTGTATAACGGATGTTTTTGCTTCCTCAGACAGAGCTATAGGCGGCGTAATTTCAGATCCTTTTTTTCATCTATCTTTGTTGAAACTTCATTTTAGGTATTCACAAGTTCACAAAAAGTTTTCATTTGTTTTCTTGCTAAACCTTTTTTCTTATACTTATTTTTATATTTTTACTTAGTTAAACATTACTCGTGCTACACTACACCGGTTAACATTTAGTTTTCTTTCCATTATTATTTTAATCTCGTGTACTCTATACTCTATACCCGTCTACTAAGATTTATAATTAGAGATTAAGAAGTTATATTTTTGGGGTGGAGGGGGAGGGGGGGGGGGTAGTGTATAAGAGGACGACTGGCTAGTTGATGTTGGTTAATGATGCGAAACCACCGCAAATAATTTCTGGTTCAGTTCTATTTTCCAACTCTGAAATTTGAAAATTAATCAGAAATTAACGAACCAGAATTAAAAGACCTGACGCATGCGCGAGCGGTATAAAATTCACGGTTTACACACTTTTCTCTCCTAGACTGTTCGATAGCCTCCCTTGAACTGCTCCCCTCCCACCTCCTAAACAACGATTTGTTTTATCGTTGCTACAATTCAGCCTAGGGCACAAAAATGTGTAAACCCTGGTCGCTGATTAACTAAGCTTGTCGATCAGGGCCTGGTCCAGCCAGCCTTGATTCCAGCTTTGTGAAACTCAAAACTTTTATGCAACAGGAGTTTTGTTAATTTGGCATTAATTCTGCAATTTCCGTATTGCAAATGGCCGCCGCATGATTTACTGCTTGATTGTTTTGGAGCTTTATTCGCCTGATGAGGAACCAGTGGAGTCCAAAGATACGCAATAATTGTTTAATAGATTGCAAGGCCTCCATGTTAGTCAAGAATTTTCTACTTGATTTTCATTACCGTGCACGTATTCTTTAATTACCGTCAGACAAGAATTCGACACACTGTTTGATGCCTTTGGAGCATTAAGGTTCTTGTTAAAAGAAAATGCAATGTTTATGAATTCAGCCTAGTTTCTATTTTTTGTCGTAAATAAATATATTAACATTACAATTTTTTGGGTTAGGCATTTTTTGGGGGGAGGGGCGGGGGAGGATGGAAAGGGCCCTCAATTTCCAAAAATGCACGTATGCAGACGGCACTGCACTTGCAGGGTTTCAGTTCGGTAAGACGCAGGTCAGTTTCCGAATTAAGTGCGAGAAAAACATAAAGAAGAAAGTCTTACTGTCTCGTTTCATCATTATTCTTGTATTGTAGGGAGGGGGGATGATGGGGGCGAGGAGGAGCGTTGACAAGCTTTTTGTTAAAACCTTCCATACGGTGGCCACTAAGTGTCTGTTCGTGACACAAAGCCCTTGTTGATTGTAGGCAGCACCGATCGTTACCACAAACGCACGACTTGCTCGCTGCCTGCGCCGCCTGTTGGTGGGAGAGGAAAGCAATTCCGCGTGCATCATCGCGTAACGGCTAGATATTACAGCGAGCTTAATCAAGACTCGAGGATAATTACGGGCCATCATTGTGTGTTAATTGAAATTAGCGATGCTGCTGACAAATTCGCTGTGATTTACTTGCTGGCACTTGCTCCGCTGCGTGAGAGAGCGAACATGAGAGAGAGAAAGAGCTATAGTTGGAGGGTAGAGCTCTCCCCGTGGTTCGCTCTTTTCCCGCCACTCGCCTCGTAGCCACGGCAGCCGTTAGTCTACAACACGTGCCCACGTGCTCCCCCAGCTCCTCCTCCCCTACTCTCTAACCGTGTAAGGTTAGACAGCAATCGTAAATCGTTTCTTGTTGTTGTTGCCTTAACATGTCCTCTGGGCCCTTTCTGGTTTAGGTAGGGCATAGGCCTATCAGCAAGGTAATAGCATCTTTGAACACTCAGTGCCCTGAACTGGACCCATCGCAGCGTCATGTATTATAGATGAATTCTGCTGTTGCTATTTTTTTTGTGTGTGTGCGAACTGGGACGTTGTTCGTGGTACAGTAGCTTCGCGAAAACGGTTGGTTCGCAGTGTTTGATTTTGGTGTATTGTAGCTTTTGGAATATCAGGGTCGAAGCTCGTTTCATGGATTATGAGGCCGATAAGTGCCATGTTCTTTGAGTTTGTACAAGGGATTAAGTAATTTTCTTTCGAGAGCGTTGTCGTTCTTGGCGTTTAAATTTAGCCAATATTTTGTCAACTTTTCCAATTTTGACCTGTTTTAATGGGTTGCTCAATGGTCACAATGATCATTTGGGATCAAAACTGTTGTACGGTTTCTGTTGTTTTTGTCTTCGTTAGTTTTAAGCATTCTCTTTATTGTTTGGATTAGGTTCGAAAGTTTGCGAAAAGGTGATAAAGAGGAATTTGCTGTAATATACCTTTCACATAAATACGCGAGTTGTTTTTAAGAACAATAAGGTGCTTTCGTAAAAGGAATACTTAGAAGAATTGTATAGGCCTACAGTATTCAACATTCGGACCTACTTTCAAAGGCCTATTTCTTTCCACGTACATGCTATTGTCAAGCAACTTTCCAGTCCTGCTTTGCTATATTATTATTATTATTAGAAAACAAAAACGAACTCGTTTGATGCTTAAGATAAGGTTTAACTGATCCGAAGTCAAAACAGCAATGCAACACAAATGAATTTTCCTGTAAGATTTCAGATACTGCAGTATTGCTGTAGGCCTACTGTTTAGACTGTGTGAAACCTTACTGCTGTATTCAAATGTTTTTACTGTTTTTACTTTTTCACACGATAGATTAGCTAATATTGGTGCATTCACATCAATGACATAGCTTGGTTAAATGACATCGCTGGAAAATGTTTGTAATCTAATCACCTTAGTGTGCTTTAAGTAATTCAGGGTCGTGAAAACCTTGAAAACCTGGAAATATCCTGGGAAAGTAATAATAAAATTCCATGCCTGGACAAGTACCTGAAAATCTTGAAAAATTTATTTATGTATCATCAGTAGGGCGATGAATGACAAGAGGAACAACAAGCCAAAAACCAATTACATGGTTTCAGCACAAGTCCAGATCGCTAATTTGCTTCGGCTGATTTTAATGAATTTTGGTATGCAACAAAGTCCAACAAAGCCAACAAAGCTTACATACCAAATTTAATCGAAAAATATTCAGAGACAGCGGAGATATTAAGTGTCACCATTTCGGCTTTAAAATGAGAGGTTGAGGTTAAACCTTACTACTAATTAACTTTAATTATTTGTATGATGGGATATGTATGGAAGTTGTTTTGGCAAATTTGAAGAAAATATTCATTACAGTAGATAATGATGTTTTGTATCAGATATTGTTTAATATTGGACTATGCAGATAAATCTTAAATGTATACGATAATGAACTGTTTAACTGACAGATCAACAAATAGGACATGGTGTCCTATTTATAATGGTGTTCCGTAAGGTTCTATACTTGGACCAATCTTATTCCTACTTTAGGTGAACGAATTACTTTTCGTAGACTGGAATACACATTTAACTTTCTACGCTGATGACAACAGTTGCAAAATATGACTGAAAACCTTCAAAGAGATTTTAATATTTTAAATCATTGATTGGTAAATAATGACTTATTTATTTAACTAAAGAAAAAACATGCTATCTTCAAGTAAAGATTTCGCACATGAAACCAGAAAATAGTAACTTAGACCCTATTTTTTGGCTAAAAATGAACGGTGCAAGGGTAACGTTCTAAACTGCTGCACTAAAGTTAATAATTGGTTTTTTGATTGCAAATATCTTGGATTATTGGAGCGAAGCGAGGACGAAGGCCGATTTATTCTGCCCGTTTCTTTGTTTAGGATGGGAAACCATTCAAGTGCATTTATGTTGGCTTTTAGCTTTTGGTAAGAAAATGTTGCTTGACAACGGAATATTACGACACACAGCCTTGTAGTGCATGCTTGGGCACCTTTCGGCCTGTCTTTTTATTGACAGCAATGACTTGACAAACGATGCTAATACTTCTACCTCCGTGTATACACAGTGCCCCGTCCAGCTACCTCAACGATTGGCTCCAAATACAAACCTTCGCTGTGAATGATGCGTTATTGTCTCTGCTCGACAGGCATAGGTACGTTACAACCACTATAAGCTTGAAATTTATCAGGACTCTTAAATTTAATATTAAGGTACTTGAATAAATAAAATTGTGTTAGGGGTTTCGGGGGATTTTGCCTCAAATACTTGAATCAAACATTCATCACAGCAGTATTCATAAGACAGGGTTCGTAAAGACTCCTGGAAAATAATAATGAAATTCCAGACCTGTCAAAAAGTTTGAAAAAAAAAAAGAAAAAATGCCACAAGTCCTGGAATGATACTTCTAGGAATAACTACAGCAGAAAATTGTGTATCTTGTTTTCGTGCCAGACGTGAGTGAGCAACGTATGTTAAAACAAAATATAAAAAGAAAAACCAACAAACTACAAAATCTGTCAGCCAGAACAAAATCTGTGTTCATCATTTATCGCCGGGAGGGGTGGAGGGTGGGAGGAGGGAATGTCATGGATTTTTTTGGGGAGGAATGCAATTTTTAGGGAGGAATGCAATTTTTACATCCGCAAGGAGGGCACAAAAAACTAACCAAACTGTAGAAAAAAGTCATTTTGCATCTCAAAAATGACACTTTCAGCAGTCAAAATTTCTTTTAAAAAAAACACGGCTTCTGATCCCCCATGATGTGAGCGTTTACACAGTTTTGAAGATTTCATTATCAGTCCTACCCAGTTTAGTTTTTGCAATAAACTTTCTTTAAATGTTTTTGTTCCCTGGTTCCTCGGCTTCTTCTGTCTTTCAGGTGCTGACTATGTTAGAGGTGTGGCATACAACCAAACAGGGCATTCATTCAAGAAACTCAACACAAGATGGGTGTAAGGAACACCGGTGTTTTATTGAACATTTCTAACACAACCTTGCCTTTTTTGATAAAAACGAGGCACGTTTTCCTAACAAGTAGTGGTAACTTGTATAGGCGTGGATTGCAACTTACTTAATTCGGAGATACGGGAATTAGTTTTTTGTCGATGGAGGGGGGGGAAGGGTGGTTGGTAACATTATTGGAAGATCTTGAGTGAGAGGGTTAAGATTTCACATTTTACAACTTTATCCGTTAATTGTCTCATTGTGATATCCGTGAGGAAGTGGTGGTTAACCGGCAATAATTGCTCGTTTGCGAGAAACGGGTAGTCCAATGCCGAGGGGGTGGGAAAATGTCACGAGTGTGTCAGCTCGAGTGAGTTTTCCCTACCCCCGAGACATTGAATTATGCCATTTCTCGCAGACGAGCAATTATTGCCGATTAACCGCCAATTGCTCACGGATATGTGTTTTAATGGTAAGATGTGCCGTCAAGCTAAATTACCCACTTATTTGAGTTTCAAAAAATGTGTATTTGTAAATTTAATTTATGAATCATATTGAATTTAAGAATTTTTACATAATGACGGATGTAAAATTTTTGCTTATGCCTGATGTAAATTCTTGAACGGAAACTTCCGGGTTAGAAACTTCCTCTCTACGAAAGTCAAAGCTAATGGAGAGACGTCGTTTTACCGACTTTCATGTTTAAGGTAAAACTGTACTTTAATAGTTTAAATAAGATTAAGGGTATAAAATGCGCTATTCGCATGAGTTGTAGGTTTTTTTGTGTATTTTAAAGTGTCAGTACCCTATAGGTTTCGTACGGTCGGGACAAAAGGTTGCCGGTTAGGTTTAGATTGCGACATTTTTTTTCCGTGTTGGTACCGTGAAAAATGTCGCCATGTCGCAAATGTCCCTGTTTTCGCTGGTTTTGCAATCTGGTGTGCTGGCTGCATATTTGTGTTGGGGTGTTATGAAAAGTCGGTCACTATGTCACGTGGTGGGGCTGTCACATGTTGGATTAGGGGTTGTCTAGACCCCATAAAAGTGTTAGATATGTGGGTTACGAAAATTAACCATGCTGAAGTGCTGAAGTACGTGGCTTTTCAGATTACCCATATACTATAACTGGTGTATATAACTCGTTCCTGTTCCTTGAATTTTTATTAAAAAATTCCTGAAAAATCCTGGATATTCCTGGAAGCTTCAGGTTTATATGCGACTACGAACCCTTATAACAGGAGCAGATGAAGTCAGGAAAATTCTGGAAAATTAACCAGAAATCAATGTGAAACTTACAGGGGGATTGCCACCAAATGACGGGCTGCAGCGTCAACATCCATTTACCGCCATCTAGTTCTGTCTTGCCCTTATTTTCAACAAGCGAAGGAACACACAAATAATGTTTTTTTTTATGTAATAAACAAGCAAAGTTCCCCCTTAACTGAGTGTAAAGTTCGTGCGTGTAAGTGCAACAGGAAGCAAGCAGTTAATTCAAGCCTAATGTAACAACGGGCGCTTTTTTTTAAATAAAGAGCGACCGTTTTGAAACGCACATTTTGAACCGCTAGATGGGCGCCATCTAGTGACAGTGATATCGTTAACCTTGACCGTTTCTTCCCTGATGTACGTCGACGCACCAACTTTACACTCAATAAATCAGAAGACACGCGGATTGTGTTTTGTGCAAAAAGAAATTTCTTTGCGCATTCTTTCGCATGTTGAAATGAAGTGATACATAGAACTAAATAATGGTAGACAGCACTAGATGCTGCAACCTGTCATTCGGTGATTAGGCACCTTTAAATTACGCCCGTTACTTCTAATTAATGGTAGACAACCACTGATACATAAATTCAACCCCTGGGCCAACAATAACAGTTCTCATGGCATTCAATTCCATGAAGAACGTAAAGCAAAATTATAGACAGGTTGAAGCTGCCAAAACCAAAACCCTACAAGACTCCAAAGTTTTCCAGGTAATCATTATACATTAAACTTAAAAATAGTTTTCAGGCCTGATGAGCTTTTTTCATGTTAAGGGTGCGTGGGGAGGAATTTTTATAATGTTCTTCGAATCGACGCAACCGCTGTTTTTAATTATATTTTCCACAGCCACTAACAAAGTTTTTTTTTCCCTTTCGAAATTCGCATCATCAAACGCAATTTAAATTCCCACACGATTGTCCCTAATTTTAATAAAGCCGACCGAAATCCTCTATGGGGGCGCGAAAGGAACAAGAAATAAGAATAAATAAATATAAAAAAAAAAACTACTTCACACCGCAATTCCAAAGTTAAAAATAAAACGAAAAAATTGGTTTATGTGTTTAAGGGTATTTTAATAAACCGCTGATGAATGGATAATGCAGCGTAGTTGTTGAAAGTTTTGTTATCAAAACACGCGTGAAGTGAACAACTTACGTAACCACAACGTTTTATGTCTTTTTTATGCGTTGTCGTTGTAGCAGTTTAATTTTTTACGAGGGGGTGGGGAGGGGGAGGAAATGCTGCTTGTGGCATTGTTTGTAATTAAAATTAAAGCCTAAAAAACAACAGCAGCGTCTCACGGTTTTCAGTTTTATGTCGAGCTTAGGGAATTGAAGTGGGGGAAGGAAGGATTTGAGGGTGGTGAGGGAGAGTTTAAAACTGTCCTTATTTGACAGGATTCAGTTAAATCTAAAATTTGGTTTTGAAACCAAACAAACCAACTGGTATTATGGGATTCATGTGAAAAACTATGGTAAATAATGTAACCATGGTAGGGCCGTGCGAAAAACAAGTCAAGTTGGAATTTGACTTCGTTGGGTAAACTTGAATGAAAACTTCTAACTCGAATTTTTCGGTTTCTCGAGTTAAAAAACATAACTTTCTTCGATAAACTGTAGTAACACTTATCACTTACATTCTATATAGAATTAACTAGTTGAAGCCCGTGAGTAGCAACACTGGTTAGGTAAGGTAGATCATGTGTATCTCCACGTTCGACCTGATTAAGTTTCTTTAAAATGTTGCGAACACTAAGTAGCAAACGCTGATTTACGTTCGCTTTGCTCACTCAATCGGCGCATCCAGTGACTCAATTCCCCCTCCCCCCTCCACTGCTAATGATTACCTCTTTTCAATGATCACTTCCATTATATTCTCCATGTTCATGTTCACGCTGGCAGAAATAAATAAGGCTCAAGGCGATCTCGAAGCTGCCCCTTAGAGAAGTATGCTGTCCTGAAAAGCTTTCTCGCAATGCTTTGCCCATACCAGACGCGCGGGGCCGTGGCTGGTCGGTGCCGATGCCTGCTGCCTGTCCTCTAGTGTAAACATACTATATATAAATGCTTTTGAAAGATCGAGTAAGTTACGTAGTGGGCAATACTTCTTGTTGTCTAATATTTTCTTTTTTACCGTTGTGGTCGTGTGTTACCTTTGTGGTTGTTCCTTGTTCACACATCCCGCCTTCTGCGGATAAGGTTACTCATATTGTTATTATTAATAGTTATACAATAATTTGGGCCGAAAAGGGCCCTGTGGTGTCTCGAACCCATGTCGATTGTGGCATGTGAAAGATACTGAATTTTCTGCTCGACTTTCTCCAGCTAAATTGCCCTCTCGTCGTCTACTCTGTGTAGTGGGGACGTAACCCGGTTTGCGCTCAGCTTCCTAAAAGTAAACACAAAACAAAAAACAAATATCAATAACTAGTTCGTCATACGTGGCACGTGTTAACATTGAAATCGTCGGAACCGGAAGCGCCGATCTATTTCCAACCAAGATGGCTTCAGCAAGTGCAAACGAAACTCTAAATCAACTCGAAACTCGTCCTCTACCTCCAAACTCGACTAGAAAACTCGACGCAACGTGAGACAAGCGGCTGCAGCGACTACTTAGTCCCAACCGGTCTTCTGTACACTTCTGCCACTTTCGTAAATTTTGAGGTGCACACCTCTATGACACACTGTAACAGAGATCTCTATTATATAATCTAAAAGTAGTAACCATCACAATTGTCGGCTAAAAATGTGTAGCTTTTAGGCCTAGTTTTAGATTTTAGGTATAATTGCCAGCTTTTAGGGCTAATTTTTACGTTCCGTGTTAATTTCGTAAGTAGCAGCTAACGGAGAGAGTTCGCGAGTAGACCTATTTATTCACGCAGCACGTCGTCGAGTTTTTTTTAATGAAGGTAATGTGTGTCGTTAACTAAATCCTTTTTTTTTTAAGTCGTCATTGTTCGTACCCCAGGCAGCTAAACAACTGTACTTCCTCTAAACACGAGCTCCGCAGCGAATATGACGTACTATTGCTGCTGCTCTGTTATATAATTTTAGTGAAAAATAAATAATAAATAAAACCGAGGATTTTGTCACATCTTCCATCGAACCAGTCAGCTTTAAAAACGTGAGCAATGAAATTAACATAAGATTGGAGAAGTCTAAATTAGGTAAAGATTTGATTCGAACCCTTCTCGCCTTAATTCGTCATTGATTCGTTGGCATTGTTCTCCTAAACCTAATTGTGTGTCAATAAAAAGCACTTATCTGTGAAATACGCAATTAGGTCATTTTTCCACTTGCCAGATAACTTGACGTTGCGTTCCGCCTCCAATCCACCAATCTCATTCCATCTTTTTCTCTGCATGTTGCTCTTTCTCTTCCTCAGCTAAATTGTGATTGGCTACACTTCTTTACGAAACTGTTAGTCACGCAGTAATGACTTGGGCATTCACGTAACGGATTAGTCCGATTGTTGTGAAGGGAGGGTGGGGACGATTTGTTTCTGGGTAGGAGTCAAACCCAGTGAACAGTGGGTGGTGGTTCAAAAATCACATTGAAGCAAACGAAATCAAACACTTAAATGACTCTAAGGGTGCGTTTATGCAACGAGACCTTCTTCGAAGTCCTGATATCGAACGCCGAAGTTCTTTTGCAAAGTTAAATCTCACTAGAATAATTGAAGGTTGAATGAAAAAAAAAATACAATTAAATTGCCTACACTGCGCAATTTACAAGTATTTCCTTGACCTCTGCGGATTTCAGGCTTCGAACGGCAAAAAAGGCTTGGTGGCATCCTTAAGCAAAGAAGCTTGACGGATCGAATCCTCGGGTTGGCACCTCCCTTTACCAGATAGTTCTTCTTCTCTAAAAATCTGGTAATGTTAAAAAATTGTGCTGGTTCAGCCACACGAGCATTCAATTGCTTCGGCTGACTTAAGGCTCAAATGAAATTAATTTTAATAAAACTGAAAAAAAAGAAGGTAATAGCACTATACGAATACTGTCAAAACAATTAGCCGAACTGTTGCCAGTCATTAACCGTGAAAAGATTTTTTGCCCAATGTACTCGTTGTTCGCTACTCACTGTCTATTAAAAAATTACTGTAACAGTACAGTAACAGTATCAATTCCACAACATTTTTTCAATGTAAATTAAAAGGTTTACAGTAAATTTACTGTGAGACAATTTTTTCTACAAAATGAGCACCATGCTCGGCTTACAATGAAAAGAACAGACCTTTGCACTCAGTAAATATATAAATCAAAGCTTTACTCGTCTCTGAATGGTAACTGACAAATAAACCACTGATGTATATAGTATATTTCACTTAAGAGGAAGCGGTTTGCTTTCATTCTTCTTACGCCCGTATTAGGGAAATGACGTTCCCTTCGTGAATTGCCAAACCTTTGCAAAAAGCCAAACAAAAAGCCAAACCAAACCCTTGCAATAAAAGGCACCCTGTCTCTGAGTGAGCCACCTATCTACAACAGCAATGTATTCTGACAACTAAGTACTGAAACGCTAAGCGTATAACACTTCAGCATGTTATAATCTACTGTTAGATGACGATACAAACAATGGTTAAAACAATAATTCTGAAGTTACGCTCCACTTCAGGACCACTTGCTTCTAGTTGCTACCCCCATTTTTGAAAAAAGGCTCTTCCCCGTACGATTCTTTACGTATGTGCCAAAATTTAGATTTGCCAACTTTCCCTAACGAGCTGTAGATGTCTTTATACCCCTATGAGAATTAGCGTTAGTGTCGTGTCCTTATAACTAGTAGCAAGCCAGTAACACAAATCACCTTTATTGTGGGCCCGTTTTCTCCATGCAGGACACATTCCCACACTTTAATGTTGAGATTTTCTTCGTTACTGGACCCAAGACACCTGATTCCAACGATTGCAAAGATTTCTACCGCATGGAGAATTTACACCAGCATGCTGAAAACAGGTATAAGCTTGTTCAAGTTAAAGGTACATTCCTCCAAGCACCATTTTCTCGATCCTCCACGTCAAGTACGGCTCCAAAGTTTGTGTACTTACCGTTAGTCAATCCCTTGCTAAAGATCCGTTTAAAATGTGGCGTCTAGGAGATTTTCTGTTGAATATTGGGATTGGGAACTAATTTAATAGCATCTTGCGATTAAATGATCCTTTGCGCGCTTACAAAAACCTTGACGTTTCATCAGTGTGTGTGTGTGTGTGCACGTATTAAGTTTCAATTGTTTGCTAATAATTACCTTGCCATCAAAAATCTAAAGGACTAATGCGGTACAAAATAAAATTATTTATGCCAATAGATCGCTGAAGAAAAATTATAAAGCCTAAAAAAAGTATAAAGTCTAATGTTAAAATACGAAAATCATTCCGTTTTTGCGCCGACCCAATTTTGGCATTCATGCTGTTTCGTCTACTACGCCCAAAGCCAACGGAGATGGTAGTTGCGTTTCTCGCTGTGAGGAACGCAGCTACTATCTCAGTTGGCCTTGTATTATTACTACGCAGAGTATCGCGAAACAGTACGATGCTACCATGCGCGGATTGCGATCTGCACGTGGCTGGTAAAGGTAGGCGGAGTGTATCTTTAAAAGACACTGTATGCTAGTGAGCCGCCATCCGACAACAATTTAGCTGTCAGAATTAAGCTCTAACAACAATTTAATGTCATCTACTTGGCGGGCACACACTAGCGTGTGTCTAAATCTCTCCAAATCATAACTTGTTAAAACCTGTCGTCAAACGTTTTCGCCGTTTGAAGTGTCCACTTTGAAATCTTCGCTCTGGAAAAACAAACGGTTGCTGTGCCAATCATTGAAGCTTATCTTTATGATGATTGTTGTCATTTAAATTTTGTGTGAAGAATTCGGCAAATATGATTTTTCATCAATCGTATATTTTTTCCCAGCGGAGAATTTTCAATGCACAATAAGGATATAAGGTTTCTGTAAAGGTTTCTGCATAACCTGCACAAAAGCGCAAAAGCCCAAAACCCTTTATTGTCGAAACACATTATCAACACGCATGAGTAACCGTCGCACGATATTACACAAAACCACAAAATCGGAAAACACCATCTGTTTATTTTCAACCTATTTTTATAGCGACTCAATTTTCTCGTCGTTAAGATATCTCAGTGGGCGTGTGGAGGCGGACAAGAGGGCTTATTCTTCAGTCTGATATGGACAGACACAATGAAATTCCTTTGGTGAGATATATAGGGCGATAGGAGAGGAAGGCACGAGCTCTGATGTAGACGTATCAAAACGGAAAAGGACTGGAGCATGGAGATTTTTTTTTAAGATAGCTCGTTTCTCTTGACTTAACATTTAACACTGACGATTATGGGAACAAACGGACCGTTTCTGGTTAAAAAGTCTTGCGACCCCGCCTGCTTTTTAGGCATGTTGACTGTGAGATCAAAACAAGAATTCAGCAATATTCGCAGTACCTACTAGGAACAGGTCTCTATTTCAATGAAAGTCCTTTTGGTTCCTTTTAAAGTGGTACTATCACCGATTGAAAAGCGTACGAAAATACCATGGCGCCATCTAGCAGTAGTCGTATTGTTAACCTGTGGAGCTTACCCCAGGTGCACGAAGACGTACCAAATTTTCAATCAATAATGAGGAACGTGGCTTGCTTGTTTTGTTAAAAAACACAGCGTTGTGCATTCCTTCGCTTGATGCAAGCAAGCGCTAGATAGTACCAGATAGCGCTTTTAGATAGCGCTAGATGTTGCCAGATTCCGCAGACTTTAAATCGGTGATAGTCCCACATGAAGATGCATTTGTTACCGAGCACTTGGTCCATTTAACCGAAGCCATCCGCCACGCATTCCTGGAATGCCATTCATCTGGGGTCGATGTTCAATAAGGCCTTCCTCCCAGTAGGGGTTAGTAAATTTATTATAACAAACTAGCAGAGTCGCTTTCTAACACTCGCTCAATCGGCATCCTCTCGCCTCGTTTGAGGAAACAGCCTCTTGGTATTCGCACGCTAACAGAGATCTACCCTTTAAAAAAATATATATAAAAAAATTGAAGTAATTATTATTTATAGACTTTTACGGCTTGCAGGAGAAGAATCTTGCAGTCTTGACTTGCGTAGGGCAACTGTTCGCAAAACAATGGTTGATATTTACTATGCCTTAGTCCACAATGTTCTACAGTATGGCATATCTTGTTGGGAAGGCTTGTCTTTCACTAACTTGCTGTCCCCTTCTTTCTATGGAAAAAAAACAAAAAAAAAACAATTTTTAAAGTTCTAACCATGCACAACAAATTGCTGCTGTTTCGAGAATTAAATATTCTTCCTCTGAAATGCTTGTTTATAAAATTGTCTGCTTGTGCTGAAGTCAAAGACTATTTACGCCAATTGGATGCCTTCGTAACATTCGTGCTGTGCATGAGCAAAAGGTTAGTTTCCCCCCCCCCCCCAAAAAAAAAAAAGACTAAGGCTGCTCCCAAAGTGTACAACCAGGTTCTTTTGCCATTCGCAAAGAAACGAATAATCATAAATTTAGCAAAGAGCTTCGTTCATGGTTACTAACCAAGGACGAAGTTGAAAGTCTCACTGGTACCATGCTGCAGTGGCGTAGCTGCTTTAGGTGGGTCCGGTGGCAAATTAGCTTGGCGGGGGGGGGGGGGGGGAGCCTCCAATAAAAACGCACGAGTTGAAAATTTTTTTTAGTCCGTACTTTTTTCTAATTTTTTTTTAATTTGTGTGATAGTGAAAATAGGGACCATTTTTGCACTCAAGTAGAGTGGTCCCAATTTTCACTTATTTAAAAAAATAAACTTGCAAAAAAGTTTTTTAAGAGCCACTTCATTTTTTTAATGATATGGGAATGGACGGACGGGGAGGCTCAAAATTCATTTTTAAAACAGAGTTATATCAAATTATATAGCTAGCGTACTACTACTGCAAAACAGCCTTTTGTAAATCTAAATAATTTTTTTTTCATTTTGGGACCCCCTTGAGGCTGGGGGCCGGTGGCATCCCTTGCCACTCTGTAGCTACGCCACTGGTACCATGAAATAGGGTTTGTTTCTACATTAGTGCATTCCAGCAGCAGTTGTTTGTTTTATTACCACATTGTCACTACTTACTGGGGTATTGGTTTTTGTTTTGTTTCGTTTTTTTTATATACTCTTTCACAGTATATATTGTATATTTTAATACGTTTGGCTTATACAATTCAATTTTGTTATTGCCCCGTGCTCGACTTTGTTCCAGTGGTTTTACCCACAATTTTTTTGTACTGCCTTTTGATCACTTAGAGCAATTAACTTCATTTTACTTCAGTAACGCACAGCCACATACGTCGATCTTACACGCAATTCAGTTATTTTAAGCTAAACAAACGCTAACTTTTGACGTGATTTTCACATAAAAAACCATCATGCAAAATGATAACTGTTGGGTATCGTCAGTTGTACTGTATACAAAATGGAGCGAAGCGATTGCAAACAACCCGTGTTGCATTGGAGACAAGCGTTGTGGCTCATCTTTTTGGTTGCGTCATCGCATCCTGTTTCTTTGTCCATTTCCTTTCGTAGCATAGCGTTGACGGCGGTTGTGAGAAGCGGTGAGAAAATAGGTGAGCAGCTCACAACCCCTGTGCATTTTGTCATCTTGATTATTCCTCAACAACATGTCCGATTTTAGACTTTCTTTCTTAAAACCTCCTTTGGGCATAACGCTATCAATGTACAAAATCTGGTGTTAATTGATGCAGTGGTTATTTCGTGATGTGGATACAATACAATGGTTGCATTGGAGTAGATTCATAAACGGAGCTCCGCTCGGCCTTCCGCCTTACTTCGCTCCAAAAAAAAAAAGCGGATCGTAAAACTGGATTTTCGATTTTTCATCTCGTAATTGCTAAAAGGAAAAAAAAAATTAACCTCGTCAATTTAAACCATAAATATGTAATATCTCCCCATAACAAAACTTGGTAAGGATTCCTGCCATGCAAGCTTTTCGGCCGTTTGAGTTGTCCCTGTGTCGATTACATGTAGAGTATAAACTCGGCACATGCATCTCACTACTAAATTTTCTAGCACTGTCCCGGCCTGAAATTCTATGGCAAGCCTGCGTATCAAAAGGCTGGGCAGTGGGCATAAAATAATTCATGGGCGGATGAGTGTCGGTCAGACTGCGCTGGTTAACCCTTCCGTTTTAACGGCAGTAGAGTTTGCCGGCTGTGGTCGTCCACAAGCTGAACGTCACGACAGATTTAGGAGAAAACAGACCGAAGTGAAGCTATCAAACGCAAAGACAAGGGACAGTTTATGTCAGGTAATGCCACTCTTGCGATGTCAACACTAAATACTGAGGTGAAATTAGCACCTGTTTGCAAGGATTACCGCCAGAGTGTGTCGTCGTCAATGAATCCAATGGGAAAGTATCTCGACGACTCAACTGTCCAGGCTTACGTCGCTGAGCGTCGTCTTGGAGATCGACACTAACGTCACTAACACAAAATAATCGCGATGATAACGCTTAAAGGCGCCTGTTTACTATATCGACAGCGTTGCCTATATTTTGAACACAGCATCCACGTTCCAGAATCTCCATCATCCAATAGGCAGATGTGGGTCACGTGATCTCGCTTATGAAAATCCCGGCGCTGCTGCGAATAGTGTTGTTGAATTTTTACTTTATCGCTATTTTCTTTATTTTACTTGAAGATTCTTTGGTACTGTATCTAGAAGTTAAAAAGGTGAAAAGGTGTCTTTAATTGATAGCTTGAAAAAAAACTGATGGGTCAGATTAGAGGCTAAATTAATTTTGAGGTACAGGTGAGTACCGGTAGATCAAGTATTTTTTAAAGTAGAAGACCTTGTTCTATGTTCGATTCAACCGTTTTCAGTTCGTTACACGAAATTCCAACCAAAGATGAAGATTCAGCCCAAATGGTTCGGCTCTCGTAACACAAAACCATGCGTTATATACTTAGCGCCACTCATACTATACAATACAACCTGTTTTAACACTGGATTCTGGATAAAACTGGCACTAGCACCGATTGAAAATCGTACGAAAATACCGTGGTGCCATCGAGCGGCAGTGATATAATTAACCTTTATAGCTTGCTCTCAGGTGCAGAATTGTTTGTTTCGTTATAAAAGGAATGTCATTGTGTATTTCTTCGCTTGATGCAAGCAATTGCTAGATAGTAGTAGATAGTGCTAGATCTTCCCAGATTCCGCAGACTTTCAATCGGTGATAGTGCCAAATCATTTGGGCTCAATCTTCTTTTTTGGGTCAAATTTCGTGTAACGAACTGAAAACGGTTGAATCGAAAATAGAAAAAGGTCTTCAACTTTAAATATTACCCACTCAAGCACGAGTAAATCTTCAGTTTCAGAAAGGATCTAGCTATTACCATGGTTGAATGACAACAGCACAACGCCATCGTTGCCGCCATTCTTCATTTCAAGTTTCACGGCCGCTTCAATGGGGTTGTTTGGTGGGCGCGATGCGACATCACCTACCACTTGACACTGTAATGATGTCTTCTGGTGGCGTTGATGGAAGCAGGTGCTATTTTGCCCCATGTTTTCAGAAAAGAGGCATGCGCGAGACATTAGCCTTATTAGAAGCAGCTCCTTCCTCTGATGCCTCCTGTACAGAAAAGGGAATAATTTCCTCAGATGATGGACCTGACGTGAACACTTACGAGCATAACGTAAGAGCATGGACGCAACGTAAGAGCTTAAACGTAAGAGCTTAAACGTAAACACATAAGATCTTATACGTAAGAGCATAAACGTAAAACTACAAGAAAAGGACCGTAATTTTCTCATTATTAACGGATCAACGAATCTTTTTGAAAATTTAGTTTTAAAAAATGCTGCGGATCACTGCAAATCCCTTTACATCTCTACAAATTCGCGGGGAAATCTAGGCAAATCCATGAACTCTCTGGAAATCCGTGAAATCCCTACAAATTTGTAAATATCTGAAAATCCATGCCAGGAAATCAGTTGAACTCTGTAAATCCATCAAAATGATCCATTCTGGGGGAAGTGAGTTTTCGTAGCTATACCCATATGATTACAGATTTGCCATTCCTAGGATGTCCGTAATTCGTGCAGATCTGTAAACCGATCTACTAATCTGTAAACTCTCTGCATATCCAAAAATCGGTGCATAATCCGTGAAATATGAGCAGAGCCACGCAATCTCCGCAAATTCGTGCAAGACCCCATAAATCTACACAAATCCATGCAAATCCCATGGAATCTGCAAATCCAGGTAAAAGATTTGCAAATTTCGTAAGCGATTTTGGAGTTGTCTGCTCCCTCAGGGTAGATGCTCTGAGGCCGGGGAGCAAGAACTGCACCATCTATTTTAGTCGGCCTTCAGTGGAGAATGCACGCGCAATGTTCCACGCCACTGGTGACGTCACAACGCATTTGAGCAGAGAGGCAAGTCACTTTAAGGCTCACAATGGTTTATTAACAACAACAACAAATTAAAGCCATACTTTCAATTTATTTGAGAAACTCAATAACGTAGGGAAAACGTTTGGAGCATCCGTACGACAGGATGTGCGAAATTCAAGTCGAATTTCTGAATTGGGCGAAAGTCCAAATGCTTCGAGTTAAAATGAAATGAAATTGAATTAAATTAGTGGGCTCGCGCA
>JAHWFP010174416.1:0-15093 GCA_023313725.1 Lithobius niger
CTGGACGAGGGGGTAGTAGTGTAATGACCCGGTCTGTCTAGTTTTTTACCCCATTAGTATTGGGAGTGATGGCCATTCAGGGGCACATTTTAATCCGGGAAGGTGGGAGCGTGCATCTACGAGTTTCTGGGGTGGTGTGGCACCCCGTCTTTAAGCCTCGGACTCATTCCCGGCAGTTGTGCGTTGCGAGTGTGGGCAATTGACCATTTTCCTGCGCGGCCAGTGGGTAGCGAGTGTGAGCTTCTCCTCCTTCGTGCTAGTGGGTTTCTGGTTTCCCTCTTGGCAGCGCTGGTCGGGGAAAGATGAAAGCTGAGCCGTCGGCCGCTTGAATAAAAGTTGAGAGTCCGAAATAAAAGCGTAGAGACACAGCTGTAAGTTAACAAGGACCGGGATGGACCAGGATGGAACGCGAGATAAAAGCATCTGAGACACTGAAAAACAATTCAAGTCGTTAATTGGTCAGAACACACACACACACACACACGCACGCATAAACGTAACTGGTACATCTCCGAGCATCCTATACATGACAGAGGATGTCTCACACACGCGGTCTTGATAAAGGAGATAACAAGGTTCGATACCCTCGTCACGTACAAGCATGGTCGAAGATGTACCAGTTACGTTGTTGATGTTCATAGGGGGAACATCTCAGTTTGCTTTTCCAC
Organism: Lithobius niger; assembly: GCA_023313725.1. Classification (NCBI taxonomy): domain Eukaryota; kingdom Metazoa; phylum Arthropoda; class Chilopoda; order Lithobiomorpha; family Lithobiidae; genus Lithobius; species Lithobius niger. Next base: position 669 of record JAHWFP010174416.1, read on the forward strand.
AGGTGGTTAAGGTCTTTAACAGTCAGACTGTTTAAACATGACCCATAGAGCTAATTAAGAATGGTGTTAGTTGTCAGAGAGGGGTGACACTAAGAACGTAAGCAACTCATCTACGTGTGGTTTGTATCATAACGTAATCGTTTTTGTACAGTAAAAATAAATTTAAAAAAAGGAATAGGAGGAGACTTAAGGACGTCACAGCTACGATGCTATAGGTTGAAAACATGTCACATCTCTTCCTCCTTTAACTTTGGCTCGTGTTATAGGAGGGAAAAAACAGCCAAGCGAAGTGTGGTAGTGCGGCCAAAAGGAAACCCAAACAGTGTTCAACGGAAGAAAAGGTAAGCCTATTTTTATATTTATTAGTATTGTGCGGCAGGATAGGGCAAAAATTAAATGGGAGGGTTCATGTTTTTTGTTTTTTCTGTAGGAAAGTAAAAACGGCAACGATAAAAGCAGTCGACTGTCCCGACACTTACTTTCTGGTAGGAGATATTTACCTCCAGATAACTGAATTTCAGGGGAAAATTTATATTCATTTAAGAGAATACATTACACCAAGTTGTGGATTATTGCCAGGGCGTCGTGGAATTTCGTTCACGCCGCCAGAATGGGGTGAATTCGCCAAAGACTGGGACACATATAATAGAATCGTGAGCGAACGTAGCCTACAGCAACAAATAATTACCGGCCGAACCTATGGCCCGGCGTTAAAAATAATCGTCTCTCACAGTGGATCAGTGTATCAGGCCAAATTCATACTGGAAAAATACGGTCGTAAATACATAGTGTTAAACTACCGACAGTTTTCAGGGTTGATCGGTTATGTTGCTGACATTTCTAGTTTATTAGATAGAAAATTGAAGGAGCTCGTACCCTCCCCCACACCAGCGACAGAGACTTGGTTGGAGTAGTAATGTTGGCTTTTTTTTCCTTTCCACAGTCATGAATAACTACGGTTTCTATTGCGATTCGTTTCCTCTTTCTGGCCTTAATTACCTACGGATATTTCCAGATATCAATACGGTTAAAATTAGTACAGGTAAAAATGAAGTGGTAGCTCCCATTTTACAACCTGCACAATGGCTCAGCCTGATGGGTCGATTATACTGGAGGCAACCGAATGCTCCCGTGGACATCAAAATAGATAATGTGTCGATTCGCCTAGTAGCAGAAAATGTGCTCGTTTTGACAGAAAGAGCTAAATCAGTTGCTTTAACAGAATATAACATTATCAATATGAAATATTTGCAGCCTAACATCTCTCAGGCAGTAGCCTGTTGGACTCAACGAATAACGGACCTAATAACCGTTCCAGCGCAACCTACAGTTGTGCAGCCTACAACGTTGCCAACTACGTCCGAAAAAAGGAAGAGTGACGAGGTTGAGGGGGAACCTGAAAAAAAACGCAAAAAGCGCACCCCCGAAGAAACCTACTGGTAACAAGACCGTTAAAGACATTAACATGCCCCCTCCCCCCTCTCCCCCTTCAAGCCAGACCAAGGAGGAAGCCGAAGTGATTGAGCTGGAAGATGCTCCGGCCGCGTGCTCCAAATGCACCCAAGAAATAACCCACGTAAAGTGTGACGACGGTGTAGAGGATAAACGTCTCCCATGTCGTGGATGTAAGGCCAATTCGGCAAGTCAACGCCATTATGAGTGTGTAATGGAGCCAAGTTTCTATCGAAGCACCTTATTCTAAAAATTTCCTCTTTTTCTTTTCCCAACAGTGTATTCGAACCAGCAAGGTGGGGGAATGGGGAGGGCAAAAATAACAAACCATCGTGTTCCGAGCAGTGTCATTTGCACGATTGCGAGACTCCAGGGGACAATGAAACGTTTAAAAACGATAGATTCAGCATTGTTAAATGTAGGGGTAAATATGTGGAAAAGTTCAGCACTAAAACTTCTGTCTATACCATAAATATCCAGCCAATAGACCGCGAGTATTTGAATAGAAATCGTTTAGACCCCATCAGTTATATAGATCAGCTTTTAACTGACATTTTTGAACGAATAATGGAAGGGTTTAAGCCCCAGGACTATGTCGGCATCTGTATTTCAGGGTCCGGAATCGATAATAATCTGTTCCTTCCTTTGCACGCCAGGGAAACATTCGCCGTCGCGAATATTTTGAGTCTTTTTTTTGAAATTGAATCAAAGTGGCCACGAAATTGACGTTTTCAGTAAGTTGGAAATCAAAGTGACGCACATCGAAGTGCCCAGAGGCGGGTCATTTCCTAAAGAAAGAGTGTCGCGCACTGACGTTATTGCATGACTAGCTAGCGGGCGACGCAGGTCGGTAGTGTTTCCTAAAAATGGTTTAGATAAGTTGTGTTTGGCTAGAGCACTAGTGACTTGTAAGGCATACGCCGACGGTGACACACCGTTGTACAGAAGGATTCGTAAATCTGTTCTTGTGCAGAAAAAGCTTGCTTTGCAATTCCACGCAAATGCCAATGTGTGTGTTCGTTCCGACGGTTGCTTGGTAATTGATCTCAAAGAATTCCAGGATTTCTTAACCGAGTACCAAACTGTGCTATTTCAGAAAAACGGAACAAAGTGTCAGATTACTTTCGAAGGACCTCCGAGTTCTAAACGCATCTATTTGTTTTTACATCAAAATCATTTTGTAGGCATTTTGAAACCTAGATTTATATTTTCGGCTAAACACTTTTGTCATTCATGTCTGAAGCCCTATTCTAGAGCAAAATCACACATGTGCCAGAGGTACAAATGCACCTCGTGTCATTCCCCCAAACATATTTGTTTTCTGAAAAGATGGCTACCCTGCTCAGCCTGTAATCGTTTGTTCAGGAACACGGAGTGTCTGGCTCGTCCCCATACTAAACAGCCTTCATTCAAGAACGCTACAGTCTGCAAATCCTTGTTTAAATGCAAGCTTTGCTTTCTAACCTACGAGGGGCACTCACGTACGGACCATCACTGCGGCCAGCGTTTCTGTAAAATATGTAAGAAGTGGGGCCGTGTCGATCATAGGTGTTGCATTCAAGTTTTACCTCCGCCGCAAAAGAGGGACTGCGTGCGCATCGCCGTTTATGATTTCGAAACAACGCAGGTCAACAGAGTGACAGATAACTCGGAAAGGAATATTTTATGCACAGCGTCAATTTAGCGGTCATTGATATTGCGTGCACGTATTGTTTTGATAAAGACACATGCGACCAATGTAGGGATAAACATAAAGTGTTTATGAACGGTGAACAGACACTGGACGATTTTTGTCAATGGTTATTCGCGCCACATGTCAAGGATCCGAACCTCGTTTTGATAAGTAACAATAACAGCGGATACGATGGCCCCTTTTTAATTCGTTGGGCATTAGATCATGGGGTGATGCCGACTGATGTTATATATTCAGGAAGCAAGATAATCACGGCATACATAGAAGGCATAAAGTTGGTGGATTCATTAAAGTTTTTGTCAATGTCATTATCAAAACTGCCAGTCAGTCTTGGGCTTAACGAAAATATTGTCAGTAAAGGCTATTTTCCACACATGTTCAACAAACCAGAAAATTACGAATACAAGGGCAAAATTCCTGATTTCGAGACGTATGACCCGAACAGTAAGTCTATCGATGCTCGTGCCAAACTTTTAGAGTGGCATGCCGAACAATGGGCCAAAAATGTAACGTTTGACTTTAAGCACGAACTGCTAAAATATTGTTGCAACGATGTGACTGTACTCATGACATGCATTCTGAAATTTAGGCAACTCGTGCAAGAGATATGTCCTGGACTCGAACCTTTCCATGACTGTTTGTCTATAAGCAACCTCGCCATGACTATTTTTAGAGTTCTCCATTTAAAACCAAATACTATTGCAGCTATTCCATCGGACGGCTACTTCCCAGACCGTAAATATTCGAGGGAGAGTTTGGTTTGGTTGGACTATGAGGCGGCAAAAAGAGGCATTTTTATCCAGCAAGCTGGTAACTTGGGCGAAAAAAAAATGGTTGGCAACAATTATGCCGTTGACGGTTACTGCGAATGCAACAACACCGTATTTGAGCTACAAGGATGTCACGTACATGGCTATGAAAAATGTGTGTTAAACCGGCAACAAAGACTGCCTTTCAGTCAACTAACGGCTCAAGATGCTTATGACAAAACAGTAATTAGACGTAGGGCGCTCGAGGAAATATAGGGAGTTAAATATATCGAAATATGGTCTTGTCAATTCCGCGAACAACTGAAATGTGACGAAAAATTGCGAGCTTTCGAAACAGCTTACAAAAAGGTTCCTCCCATGCTGATACCCCGTGATGCGTATTGAGGAGGCCGTGTCGAAACGTATAACCATCTCCACGAGGCCCAAGAGGACGAAAAAATATATGCGGGTGATATTACCAGTTTATATCCTTCAGTCATGTGGGAGGAACGTTTCCCAGTTGGTCATCCAACAATAATAACTGGATTTGAAGGCAGTACAGATATTTCGAAATATTTTGGATTGATATTTTGGATTGATATTGATATTTTGATATTGATATTGATATTGATATTTTGGATTGATATTTTGGATTGATATTTGTTGTTTAATTGATAGAGCCCTCTACATCCCTTGTCTTCCTTATAAGCACGAAAGTAAACTGTTTTTCACTCTGTGTCGTACATGTATTGACGAGCAGCCGTTAGATGGTCAATGCCTGCACTCTGACGAGCAGCATTCGTTCGAAGGCACTTTCGTATCCCCGGAACTCCAGCAAGCGGTCAAAGATGGGTACGAAATATTAGAATTGTTGTGCGTGTACCATTTTCCACAAACTGCAAAATATGACCCCGAAAGTGGGGAGGAGGGGGAGGGGGACTCTTTACGAACTATGTGAAAACGTTTTATGCTATGAAACTCGAATGTCAGGTTTTCCGGAGGGTTGCACGACCGACGAACAGAAACAGGCCTACGTACAACATGTTAGGGATACTCAACACATTGATTTAAATCATCAAAATATAATAGCCAATCCGGGGGGGGGGGGATCTCTAAGATTTTTCTTGAATTCAATTTCAGGCAAATTTTCGCAGCGTGAAGACTTACTGTCTACAAAATTTATCAACAATGCGGCAGAGTATTTTTCGTTCGTGTTAGATGTCAACAATACAATCTCCGAGATATTCATTACCGCAACAATATGAATTTAAGCGAAGGTAAAGCTAATGTATCCGTGGCAATAAGTAGTTTCATTACATGCTATGGTCGCCTACTATTGTTGCATCTGCTACGTCAACACGAACCAGGCAGTATTTTTTTATGCTGACACGGACTCCAAATTCTATAAGACATCCTGCCACCAGCCACCTCCTGAAAACGACCCGAAGCTAGGCAGTCTCACGAACGATTTGTCAGTTTATGGCAATCGAGCGGAAATAATACACTTCGTTTCCAACGGAGCCAAAAACTATTGTTTCGTAGTGAAAAGTGACAGAGGCGTAAAGCAAGTTGTTAAGGTCCGTGGCATCACTTTAAATTTTAGAAACAGTCAAATCTTGGACTTTGAGTGTTTATCGGCAATGGTTAAAAACCCTGACGCCCACGAAACGGTTACAATCGTTGAACCTCGTAAAATATTCAGGAAAACAATCATTTGCCTACTACCAGCCAAAACAAAATTTACAGAACTCTAGCGAACAAACGCTGGATGAATAGAAGCACGTACGTAACCGTCCCTTGGGGCTATTAATGTCAAGCGGTAAACGTGCACACACAATGCGGCACCACAACCAGTTTTCTTGCGGCATAATTCTGGATCCACAAAGCTTGTTGCTCTCATCAACCCCCTTTTTTTACAAGCACGCTGTTCCTCAGCTTTTAACTTTTACCAAAATGATTGTTTAAGAGATTTCTAATCCCCCCCTCCCCTTCTCGTTGCAGTATGACGCGTTGCGAATGTATAAGGGAGGGAAAAAAGAGACGTCGTCGCACCAGCCTGCGCGAGCAGTCAACTTATTCACGGCAGGCGATGCGCGTTGCATTTACGAAGCATTTATGAAAGAAACTATTTGGCGGTCGACTGCATGTCGAACTTGAACTGTACGGTGCTGGGGAAAGCGAAAAAATAATTCCTATGACTAAGTAATTCCTGCAACCAAGTTTTGGTCACTTATGATTTAACTCCTACCATCCACGTAATATTTTTCGAGTAGAGGCCGGGTCCCCGCACGCCACAGGCGTGAGGAGGCCCGACTTGCCGCCCGCCCACCCGCCGCCCGCCACGAGAGAGAGGAGGGGGGAGGAGGGGGAGGAGGAAATAAAATAAAGATGGAAAGTAGCCGGTGGTCATTCGCGTAGTGACATTTGCCAGTAATGGACCAACGTTCAATTTCTAGGACTTCGTCATTTATTGCCGACCCTAAATACGAGATTTGTAAAAGTATAATCTTGCTGTTAATTTTATTTTTAAATTGTTTGGCGTGGTGGCTGCCTCACCAGTTTAATATTCCTCGACTCGGCAGCAGCAACAACGAGTCGGGATGGGTGCTCAGTTAATAGCCGATTTTGCCCAGTTTCACGCGCCTTTTAACTACATAGTTGCTGGCCCAACTGGTGGTGGAAAAACTTCTTGGGTCTTAAAATTTATCGATCATTTGGACTCTATGATGGACGAGAAAATTGAAGAAATACATTGGCATTATTCTAGTTACCAGAACTGGATGGAAAAATACGAAGATAAGAATTAAATTCCATCGCGGTTTGCTGACGGACGTCGCTAGCTACGATCTTAACATTCACAAGGCCCTCATAATTGATGATTTAATGTCAGCCGTGGCTACATCTAGCTGCGATATTGCCAAATTGTTTACTAGACACGGCCACTACAATAAATTTTCAATTTTCTACTTGATGCAGAATTTATTCTGTCAAGGTAAAAATCAGAGGGACATTGCTTTAAATGCTCAATACGTAGTGCTGCTGAGAAACTTGAGAGATAAACGACAAATAATGACTTTTGTGCCCAGGCCTACCCGTCCAAAACTAAACAGTTCATGGCCGCTTACGACGACGCTATCACCAGCCAGAAATACGGTTATTTATTGGACGACATGCACTCGAAATCCAACGACGCGACTCGGTTGCGAACCCATATATTTCCCGGAGAAACCACTTTAGTTTATTCGATGTGAAGTTCCCGATGAAGAACGTTCGAAAACATAGACCGCTCCTAGAAGCGTTGTGTAAACTCAGCAATCAACAACGCAAGAATTTATTACAACACGCCGACAAGTCCCAAGTGAACTGTATTTCCGAAATCGCCTTGAATTTATCCACCATCCACTCGTTGTAAATTGAAGAAGTATAAGAAACAAATCCGACTTCTAGGGAACCGTCGAGCTTCTCTTAAATCCAGAAAAACGGTGCTGGTGCAAAAAGTAGGTCTAATACTGCCCTGGCTTATTCCTACAGCCATGTCGGTTCTAGGGGGTATATTTGGCGCTAATAAATAATAATGAGTTCTCTACTGAATAGAATGTATTTAGTCCCCGAAGATACTTATAAGAAATATGCCCCAACAACAACAACAACTGTAGCAGCAGCCGACAGTCAACCCCACGGATTTCTGTACTTGCCGGAAGGAGGTCTATATACCAAAATAAAAGAAATTCAAGCTCGAATAGATACTATTTTAAATACCGATCATCTCCCTTTAGATTTTAAAGCAAAATATATCGGCCAGCTCGAGCAGCAGAGAGATCAATTTATCGATCAATTCAGATTGTCATCAGCCCCAACAACAACGACAACTGCCAGTTCGACTCCCGCTAAACATTCGCTTCTTCCTCCAGCTTCTCCCGGGCCGCCCACGCTCTCACTAGCCGGCACACCTCCGAAAGTAGAAGAAGTAAAAAGCAAAAAAAGAAGGAAGGAGGATATAGTGGAGAAAGAAAGAGTCGATCAACCTCCCGTTGCTAGGCGACGGGGCAATAGGCGGAGAAAGACAGAGGATTTCGATTGGGACTCTTTCCAGTAATTATAGAGAGAGGATGGACGCTTATTTAACTAAATTGTATTACGATAGTTTAGGCGAGGCCACCAGTTTTGCCCCGGCTAGAAAATTACACGCTCGCTCTAGGAAAGACGGTAAATCTTATACTTTAGCCGACATTAAAGACTGGCTTTTACGTCAAGATACGTACACCATACATAAACCTACGAGATATAAATTTAAACGCAACAAGATAATTGTAGGGGGTTTAGGGAGTTTCTTAGAATGTGACTTGTCCGATATGGTATCTTTAAGGACTTATAACAAACCGTATAGGTTCATTTTCACTTGTTTGGACGGACTTAGTCGGAAAGCTTGGGTGGAAGTGTTACGTACTAAAACTGGGCAAGAGATGGTCGAAGCCTTTAAGAAAATATTTAAACGTATAGACCATAAAGTAATGAATCTGAGCAGCGACAAAAGGACAGAATTTAAAGGGAAAGAGGTCCAGGATTATTTAAAGGAAGAAGGCATTAATTTTTTCACTACCGAAAATGAAGATATTAAAAATAGTAAAGTAGAAATATTTCAAAGGGAACTTAAATCTAGATTGCATCGTTACTTTACGTCTAAAGGCATTACGAATACGTACCAGTCATTCAGAAAATTGTAGATTTGTAAAACAACACCCGACATTCAATTACTGCCATGGCCCCCAACGAAGTCACTTTAAAGAACCACGAGCAATTGTGGCGCAAATTGTACGGTGACGATTTAAAACAGTTGGGGCAGGCTTTGACTAAACGTAAAAGAAAGGAAATAAAGATTCCTTTAAAGGTAGGAGATAAAGTTCGCATCTCTATATCGAAAGGGAAATTTGATAAAGCTTACAGGGGTTTGTGGTCGCAGGAAATATTTTTCGTAACACACGTGTTAGTGCCTCACGGTTCTTTGGGGCAAGTTACTGTCAGGCTTAAAGACTATAACGGGGAGGAAATCGAAGGCCGCTTCAATTTGTTCGAAGTAGGCAAAGTGTTTAAAAAGGACGGCGAGGACTATCATCGAATAGATAAAGTATTGAGAAGCAAAGGTGTCGGACGCAACAAAGAGTATCTCGTGTCTTTCGAAGGTTATAGTAATAGTCATAATCGTTGAATCCCGGCTAAAGACTTGAAAAAATTATAAAATATGGATGGCGATAACTTTTACGTCACCTTACCAGCGAATGCTAGTTTAGACCTTTTCCCTACAAACTCACTTAATGATTACACTACGAAACTAGCTCAACGAATAAACCTTTCCGGTAGTGGTTGGGAAGTTGGTCTGAGCGAGATCCAATATTCGAGAAACTGGGCAAATGTAGCTTACGACAGCGGAGTGACGTTAAAATGTGGGACCCGTACTTACGTTAAATTCCCTAGATACGATTTTCAAGAATTTGAAAAGATAGAACGTAATAAAATGCAGATCCTCAACCAGCTAGGACGAGAAGAGGAGGAGGAGGGGGAGGGGAGGGGAGTAAGACGTTAGTGGTTTTGGGCACTGACTATTCTCTAGTGGGGTACATTATGGATAACGTTTTCACATTTTTAAACGCGTACGTGGAACAAGAACTAGGCATGCCTTCCATCGTGTTTGATTATGATTCCGTAAATAAACTAGTGAAAATCAGTCACAAGTTGTACCCCAACGCTATTTATGTTTATCGTACAGTCTAGCTAAGTTTCTGGGTTGGGGGAGAAAAGATAAAGCGATGAAAGAAAGCTATTACGAGGTTGTAAAGGACGCCACGGTCGTCGTGGAAACAGTTTTGGAATCTCAAAATGATGGAGGTTGGTGGATCTCTTACGTTACTTTTGCCTCGGATCTGTCAGTCGGTCTACCTTCGGGTTATTATCAGAAAGGCTCCGAAATTGTTGAAAGAATGAACGAAGCTATTAAAAATAGAATCCGCGTAGATAGATATCCTTATTTTAGTTACAGCGAGACTGAGGACCACGTGTCCCTTTATTTCCCCCCCCCCACCATCTTATCACCCAGCAATGAATTTATTCCTCTAGAAATATTAGCCATAAGCTTAAACCCCGTTTTAGGGAGAAGAGTAGGTTTACCCTATGACAGGTTTTTTCAGCAGTTCTTTACCGCCCAGCGAAACTTAATTTGAACGAAGGAGTGAATTCCCTCTACGTTTATTCGGACATTGTGGCCGAAACTCTAGTGGGGGACGTTCTGGTGCCTTTATTACGAGTGGTGCGGGTTGGAATGGGGGACAGGACTAACGAAATTTTTACAAAGCCTTACTACAGACCTCTAGCTCGTTTGAATTTCGAGGCTATAAGAGTGTATATAATGTCGGACATGGGAATGGACATTCCATTTCAGTCCGGAGAAGTTAGCCTGACACTATACTTTAGACGACGTCCTTAGAAAAAAAAATGCGAGTCCCTTACCAAGGATTAGATCCTCGCGTATGTCTGCATCACTATTGCCCTAGCCAGAGAGGAGGTGCCGCTTATTTTACCGGGGGACGTATACAAAGAGGATCGGGGGGATTTGGAGATTTTTTGGGAGGAATTTTTCGCTCAGCCGTCCCATTTCTTAAAAGCGGTTTAATGGGGATAGGCCCATACGCTTTAAGATCAGGAGGGAAAATGATAGACGATGTCGAGTCTGGTCAATCACTTAAAGACGCTGCTCTGACGAGATGGAGGGCTGCTAAAAACGATGCCGTAGCTGCTGCTACGGGAAGCCAGATGGGAACGGGTCGCGAAAGGAAAAGGAAGAGAAAATGCAGCCAGTCCAGAAGCGAGAAAAAGAAGGTGAAGTTGCTACAACACCCTCCCCAACGAAGAAGTAAACCTAGAAGAAAGGCGGACTTTTTCGATTAAAAAGTATTTAGGCCCATACCGTACTACATCCCTTTTCATTCCTCGTCATCATGTCGTTGAAACCAGACCGTGATTCCGTCCCATGCACTAAGGAAGAACTGGAACTTTTTACGACACCACCAGTACAAGTGACTGTAAACGACGACACCCTGGTCGAATATCACCCCTTAGCAATATTATCCGACAGCGCCCCTATCGAATTCGTAGTGACCGGAGCTGCTAACTGTCTGTTTGATTTGAGTCAATCTTTTGTACACGTACAGTGCAAAGTAGTGAAAGGCGTGTCGACGACTTTACTTGACACTGATAAAATTGGACCAGTAAATCTACTTCTGCATTCTCTGTTTTCGCAATGCAATTGCACCCTAAATGGTAAACAAGTATCCAACAGTGACAACGGTTATGCCTTTCGTTCTTATTTTGAAACATTATTGACCTACGGTTCCGATGCTAAAAATGGCCACCTTTCCAGTCAGTTGTGGCAGGCCGATACTGCCGATAATTTCGATACTGCTAATCCTGGTGGGAGTAATAATGGTCTTAAAGAACGTGCCGAACGTATCAAAATTAGTAAAATTATAGACTTATACGGTCGCCCCCACTGTGACCTGTTTCAACAAGACACTCTTATTGAACAACGTTGACCTACGTCTCCAATTAAATAGAAGTAAAGATGCATTCTGTTTAATGACCCACGAGGCCACCTCGAGCTACCGTGTCAACATCGTTAGCGCAACATTGTTCGTTCGTCACGTCACACCATCACCGGCCGTGTTGATCGGGTTCAGCCAAGCTTTAAAAGAAGGTTCCGCAAAATATCCCATCCGCCGCGTGGAAATGAAGACTTTTACCCTACCTCAAGGCGGCTTGCAAGGGAACCTCGACAATGCCATCCTAGGAAACATGCCTTCGTTTTGTCTTCTCGGCCTGGTTTCAAATAGTGGCTACAATGGCAGTTATACTAAAAATCCATACAATTTCGCCCACTACGACGTTAATTACCTCGCCCTGCAAGCCGATGGAAAAACTATTCCCTCTATTCCATACAAACCAGACTATACAAATTCTTTATACGTACGAAATTATTACTCACTTTTTCAAGATACCAACAAATTGGTCTCGGGCTTGCCTCCATCCATCCCATACGCCAACTACCCAGAAGGCAATGCGTTATACGCCTTTGACTTGACCGCCGATAAAAGCCAAGGAGAGTGTCATTACAACCTTATTTATCAAGGATCTCTGCGTATCAACATTAGTTTTAAAGAAGCACTTCCATAAACGATCAATTTAGTGCTTTATATGGTCCACCAAACCGTCCTGGAAATTGATCAATCTAGAAATATCATATACGAACACTAAAAACATGCAAAATGATCAATTACGAGCTGCAGCTAGCAGTCACAAGAAACTCGGACCTTTATTCGGTGATGTGTATGCTTGCGACCAACTACCTAGAGCAGCTAGTCATTCTGCCTACATCGTTAATTTGGACCCTTCTTCCAAACCAGGGAGTCATTGGGTCGCCATCTATTTTGACCACCTCAAAGCGTCCGTTGACTACTTTGATAGTTATGATCTGAAACCTAAAAACGTACACATCCTTCGTTTCCTATGTAGAAATTCTACCTTCAAACATTATAATCTACACACTTACCAAGGGGCGTGTAGTACGGTATGCGGCCAGTACTGTCTTTATTTTCTCTACCATAAAGCCAATGGTCTCCCGATGACACGCATCCAACAAAATTTTCATCCCATGACGAAAGACTTTAATGACTGTCGGGTCATTCGTTTTGTAAAGAAACATTTTAAATTTTTCACACCTACACCTTTCGTAGATAAAGATTGTATTCAATGTTGTAAATCCTTGTTATAATTGACTGTGAGGGGAAAAACGTTGTCAAGTTGTTGTTTTTTTTAGTCTTAAACTCTCTTTACTAGCTGTTTTTAAAATGTATACATTCGAGTTGTAGAGTAGGGTCTTAAACCCTCTTTTCTATGTACCCTAAGAATCTTAAACTTTGATATTGTATACAGATTTTGTACAGGCTTGTTCGTTTCAACCCTCATATTGTTAGTATATATTTTTCAAGTAGGAAGTCTTCAACTTCATATGCTGTTAGTGTATTTTACTGTACCCTGATTGATCGAATAAACATTCTACATGTAGTAACTTTTATTTTGTGCCCTGTTGTTTATTACTGTTCATACCATATTCTGTTTTGGTCATATCTATTTATTAACTACGTTAACGTCTAGTTTTCTACCCGAAACCTAGCCGACTTACTTTCGACTACGCGACATGCAATTTGAACCAACGGGAAAAAAAGAATAAAAAGCCGTTGGAACCTCTCGAACGACTAGCGATTTGAGAGCCCAAATTCCGGCGATGAACACGACACGTCAACGGATAGTATTTATCCCTTACATGTCGCAGCGGATTACGGGCCTCCTAGCGGTATCGCCTGGGTATCGGCTGGAAAGGGAACTGACATCGAAGCGAGTTGTATTCCTTTTTTTAAACCACTTATTACTACTTGTTCCGATGTTAGTAACCTTCCAAATGGTAGCCAGACCGTAGACGCGCAATATGATCGTTCGATATCACTTCTTTACAGGGCACACCTTCTTATCCCCTTCGCCGGAAGCTCCCGGGGATTCCCTGCAGCCGTCAGTTCTCCCTTCAGAGAACTGGTGGTGGATGGTTTATTCTTACAGCTACCCCTCCGCTACTTCGCCAGGCTTCACCCACGTCCTGCCGTCTCAGTCTACACTATGTTTGTCTTCGACTTACATGACTATTCCGCCTGGCGCCGCTCCGTAATAAAATCTCATACTGTTCGTACATGTTTCAAACGGCTAATTTCATGTTTTTCGTATTTTTCAGGGCCATTTTGGAGACTGTTCACACCTTCTACCCTATCCTATCCTACACTACTCCCCCGCACGCACTACTTGTGAAAAGCCTAGCTGAAGATCAGGGAGTATTGCTAGTAAATACATTACCTACTTTTCACGTCTTTTTTTTTCCTAACAGTCTACGCCTATACTTTTAAGGTAAGTTCCGACATATACACTTTTCTGGTCTTATTTCCCTAGTATTTTTCTAGTTACTTAATATGGTTTTTTTTCAGCCATGTTTCCAGACTCTATAATAACCTGACTGAAGACCAACTCTACCGTGTAACAACCTGACTGGAAACAACTCCTAAACTCTACCCTGCAACAATCTACTTGAAGACCGACTCCAAAACCCTGGCATCTCCTATACCATACTTCTTAGGGTTTTTTAATATCCTTGTCCCTTTATTATTGTAATACGTATGTATACCTCCTTACACTTTTATTAAACCTTGTTCGTAAAACATCTCCTTCTATCACTTTTACACGTGCATGCACACACCTTAGGAGTAGAGTATGTATGTACCTTCAGTTATTTTTTCTAGCTACCATTCAGTAAAAAGGATAATTGTCCACGGACATCTACGAGAATCGGTCAAGGGATTTAAGTTGATGTTAACCCGGTCGATTCTCGTAGATGAACCCCACCTCATGTGTCAGCCGGTTTTTGACTGAATAGGTCCTTAAA
>JAHWFP010174422.1:0-44019 GCA_023313725.1 Lithobius niger
CACTTTTCCCTTTTATTAAGTATGCAACTATACTGTTTAAGTAGACCTCGGTACGTAAAATACAGCAAAAATAGTTCTGGATTTCCTTAAGTTATTAAAATGCGATCACTGCAAATTCTCATTTACTGTTATTAGAAAAGAAAAGGTTAAATATATTTTCTAACACGGGTTAGGGACCATTCAAAAACCACGTGGCTGTTTCTTAAGTCGTTTTTAACCTCCCCTCCCCCCTGTGTGGTCATCTGGGGCCAGATCTTGACTCCCCCAAAAATCACGGGGGGGGAGGCCCCCCCCCCCCCCCTCTAAGCACTTAAAACAAATGCGGTACCACTTCGTATAAAATTAGTTATTGGGCCGTACGAAATTTGGTGAATTGGTAGTGTTCGATACGTACCCCCATATTCCACTTTTGCTTTTAATAAAGGCAGCCGTTTGATTCATTGTGCGAATTATTTTCACCAAATATTTTGGCGATCTGCACAGGCTGCTAGACTACACTTCATCCGAAATTTGTAACCGAGACGGAAAGTATAAAATTGTAACCTAATACGTACATTATTACGTACGCCATCACTGCATTGAATTGTCCCATTGAAGCACTTGACGTCAGCCACACACTATTTAAATGAATTTAGTCAAGGCGATCAGTTCAGTGGATGGGGTCAAAAGTAAAGTTATAGAATACAGTCCGACAGTGTGTGCTGTGCCTGGTGTTGCAGGAAGTGCAGTGAGAGGATGTACAAATGATATTGTGACTATGAATGTTGAGGACGCAGGAAGCAGATGATGGGGTTCTTCCCGGTGTTGCCACCAGTGTTGTTGACAGTGTAGTGGGGATGGTCTTTCTTGCAGCTGGTGACACGGATGACATGGACAGCAGTGTGGGTTTGCTACCGGTTCTTTGGAGGAAAATGTTTTCTTGAGTTTAGTGTTTCCTGTTCAAACCCAAGTCCATTCAATAGGGAGGGGGTAGTGTTCTGGGCTTTGGGTGTGTTTTGTTCGGTTGGTTGGTCATTGTAGGATACCCGTTTGGTAGTTTGGTTTTCAAGTTGTTTTAGTTTAGGTTAGGTCAACTTAGTTAATTAGGTTAGTCTGAGCGCATGATCTCCAGGGTCTTTAAGCTAATTAAAGTCAAAGTCAAGTCAAGGAACCACGTTCTTACATTGTTGAAAATTTCTACAACAAGCCGCGGTAACTTTCACCACTGTGCGGGATATGCAGTTCGGTTGACTGGGGCCCAGTTAAGGTCGATGTAGGAACAATATAAGAACTATTTAAGTCTGAGTGCAATGGTATTCACAGACTCTTGTACGGCAAATGCACCAATCCATTGGAGATAATGGCTTTCCTTTCAATGCAGTAGCCACGTGGTTTATTTTGATATCCCCCTCCCCCCATTGTGGTTACTTGTGGCCGAAAGCTGACCTCCCCCCATCCCCTGGCCGACCACGTGGTTTTTGAATGGCCCCTAAAAGTTGAAACTACTTGGCAATTTTAACATACTAAGGTACAGAACTGTGAAAATGTGTGATGGTAAAAGTGAATTTGCTGGTATCCAAATCGACACGCACAAATTACATAAATTGTACAGCAGAAAAGGAAACACGATACCACAACAGCAAAAATGACTAAAAACATATACACCGTGGCAAGTCGTGAATAAATGGTTCTGACAATATGGGCGTCTGCGCAGCGACTCTGGAGTTTGTTGGTTCCAGTCCCCATCACGTCACATCAATGAAGCGTAGGTCCATAACAAAAGGCTTCCTGAATTAAAGATGGTTTAGTTAAGGATCCACTGATGTGATAAAATGCCAATTCCGATTTTGAAAAAACATCGGGTGATATCCGATTCCGATATCTCGTGTTCTGATGTTTACGAAAGTAAAGTGAAACTAAGTTACATTTTTCATGGAATCAAAAATAATTAAGTGGACTTCACAAATAAAACTTAAAATTTCTAAAACTTTCACCCTCCATTCCGCATAGCCTACTTTCAAAATCAAGATACTCACAGTACCTAGTTAATTTTCGATAGACACCTGTCTATCTTCTTCAGGCTCTTCTAAGGTGCCTATTGTCCTTTGGTTACATCTCTGCTTCTTTTTGTTGGGATTTGAATTTAGCGTTGGTGTAGCCTCTGATATTTACAAGGATTTGAATTTGGCTGTTGTTGTAGCCTCTGATATTTACAAGGATGTTGGGTTCCCGGCCTATTCTCAGTACTTGCTCTGCTCCATTCGCGTACAAGCAGTTCATTCTGTCTGCTTCCATCCAATCTTTCCTTGTCTCTCCAATATAGACCGCTTTGCACCCATTGCTAGATACTGTGATTATCTTGATTTTGAAACTGAGCAGAATGGAGGATGAAAGTTTTGAAAATTATGACATTGAGTTTCAAAGTAATACCAATAACGGATTTTTTATTAAAATTTGTGTAGGCCTAAAGTTAAACACCCAGAAATTAATTATAGGCACATCCATCACAAAATGATTTAATAAAATTGTGGATTCCAATGTTTTAACACCTGCTGTCTAAAACCGATGGCCGATGTAGCCAAAAGGCAAATTTCTGATTTCAACATCGGTACATCTGTAATTTTAGTGCAGGATTTTAGCTGTGGTCCTATTTATCTCCTACTAGCCTATACTACATATATATATATATATATATATATATATATATATATATATATATATATATATATATTTAGCTTAGGAGCAGACTTAGCTCAGGAGCAAGGAGCAGACTTGCTGAAGCTTTGTTAGGGAGGATTAAACAAACGAAGCTTCAACAATCAGCAAGAGGGCGAGCGGGCACTTCTTGCCATGGTAGCAAAGAAAAACGGCGAGCGGGCGACAATGAGAACGGATATGCGCTCTAACATTTAGAAACAAACACAATTACTTCAATAATGCTGACTATTACAGCCGAGTTGAATCAGCTAGACCAGCGTAACATACGCCGGGAACAACTAGTTACTTTAAAAAAATGAAGAGGCAACTTCCATCTAGGTTCCCCAACCAGCTTACCATCTACTTTGTATGTCAAAGACACTCACAAGACAAGTGCAAAATGTGTACTCACAATGCAAGTGCACATGAGAATCCGGATATGACGGTAAGTAAGCTGCGTCCAATCCGAACGCGAGTGAGGTATTAGTCTAAGGTCCAATGCAGGATTCAAAAACAACCTTTTTTTTTTACACTTAATGATGCAACTGAATGATTCATTAATACATTTTCTCACGACTCCATACAGCCTTACCATTTTATGTTGAACAAGAAATCGAATAGTGTCACGGGTCCCGGAAGAGACCATGTTAGATGTGTAACCGAAAAAAATTGTGCAGTTTGTTCGTCTTTCAATAAAAGGGTCATCTTCTTGGCAACCTTCGTAGTCGTCTTTTTCTAACGGTTTAGATCTCAAGTTTATCTAAAAGAGGGAAAAATTGCAGTATAATGTTTTAAAAGTAAGCTAACTTATGATAAAAAAATTTTAAAATAATTAAGACATTCATTATTGTTTCGTTATATTTTTTACACAATAAAAATTTTAAAAAAACGGCACATGTTTCTTCTTTCACTTATTTATAATGGGTGGTGTAAAGTCATGAGTCGGCTGAATATAACCAAAATGGTGCAAGATGATCATGAAACAATTTTATAATAGCAATGACAAAGCAGTGAGGAATCGGATGAGCATTAATTCAGTGACTTTTACAAATTCACAACCCCCTTCAAGATCAATGTTGTTAACTTATAACGAAAATACTTTAGTCCATAGGTGTTAATAATTGGAATATCAATGTGGAGCATCACTAGACACTGCTCCCCCCCCCCCCACAAAAAAAAAAAACTATGATGGTCAATTTATCCCAAAGGCATTCATTTTAGGTTAATGAATGCCAAATAGATCTTAAAGTCTTTTAATTCTAAACCAGTTCACTTTGGTGGAAATAATACTTCCAATATTACGTATTGTTAAGACGATCCCAACATAAGCAGATATAAATATTTACCGAAATATCGTAAAATCACCCAAACTTACCAGGTATTCTAAAATATTTCTAATAAAAAAAAAAAACTTAACAGTTATTCTAAAAAAATGTTTCTGGCTAGTCAGTGATTCTAGTTTCCCCTATACAACCTTCTATACGTATTTGCATCTTGCTCTTCTCCATCTTTCCCATACGGAAAAACATACTTTTTTGCAAATAAGTGAGGGTACCAAAATAAATCAACGGCTACTTGTTGATAAGTGTTCGAGGGTAGTCGAGAGCAAATCATAATTCTGTAATCCTAACATTATAAACCAGAGATAGAGAACCAATCCTTTGGTAACAGACTGCAAGTTTTGCAATAGTGCTATGTTGATGGTTAGGAAAGCAGTCTACACCCGGTGTATGTACTTCTCCTTGCAAGACGAGAACAGTCATAGTACAGTGAAGTGAACAGGTTAGGGATCAGCCAATATTTGGCCACCTCCTATTATATCACCATGATATTTCAGTCTGTGTACTTTGTACTAGAACTCTATGAACTGGCACACAAAAGATTTATTCAAATCCGAAGCGGTGTATGAAATCCAGTTTCTACCAGTTGCTGACTATGTCTGGAACCCTGGTATTTCCAGGATACCCCAAAGTCAATACATCCTACCAATCAGTTTTCTTAGCACATGTAATTTTTTTTTAGGCCAGTTTTCTGGATACGGTTACCGTGCATGCAAAATCTACTGTATCCCGATATCTACGATACCCGACAAAATCGCTGTCATCATACAAAATCCGACAAATCACGTAATTTGTTGTACACTTTCACCTAAAGACATGCTTTTCATCAGACAATTTTACATTCTGGATACCGGAGACTTTGGTACATTTTGCATGTATGACGGTTACCATGACGGATCCAAATGGACAGAGAGGCCTCCTGTTCTTAGCTAAAATCCAGTTAATATGGAACTTCATGTTTCCCGACTTCTAGCCAAGAAAAAGGAATAAACTGCTACACTTAACACTTACGGTATGAAGGATTTCGGCACGATTTCTATCAAGTTCGGATGAATGGTAGCTTCATTTCCTGTTGATTTGGTCAAGATCTTGATTTGGTTTTTTTATTGGAGTTATAAAGCGGCATGGCCATGTAGAAAAAAACCAACAATCAGGCCATGCTAGCCTGAGCTCTATTCACAGGGACAGCTGCGAAGCGAAGAGGCTTTCAGCGGTCAGATCTCACCTGTAAATACACTGTGTCCATTTGCAATATTCTCTGGGACAAGCATTATATAAAAAAGCTTGCTTTGTATATCAAGTTTTGTATCAAGTATCAACTTTTTGAGGTAGCTTGGAAATACCAGGGTCCCAGACAGCGTCAGCAACTGGTAGAAACTAGGATTTGCAGTTAAATAATTCTTTTGGGTGTCAGTTCATAAAGTGCTAGTACAAAGTATGTTATCTCAGATATTTCAGGATATCATTTATGGATGGAATAAACATGGTGATGGTATTCACACGCATGCTCGTAGCGTACTAGTTTTTTTTTCTTACTTATCGTACCCGAAAAATTGTGAATAAATATAATACTTTAAAGTTGCTCACTTGCATATATTTTGATTAGTACTGAACTGTTCCGAGAACAGTAGAATTAATTTTTAGTGGCTTAACCTAACAATTTTTGTTCAAACTAATTTTTTCTTGGCTGCATTGTGAACTGAAATACCTTTAGGCTAATGTACAAGGTACCGAAAATGAAAATACGTTCAAACCGTCTTCAGAAAGAAATCAGAATCCCACTGACAAATGAGCAATCAGGTCACCTGTGAACTATGTTGCGGTCCCCCTGTGTGGGGACATATTTCTTAGCTTTAAATAGGCTATTTATACATGGCATCGTAACTACCATACCTGGAAAAAGTTTATTATTTTTCTTTAGACAAATTTCAAAGTATGATTTTTTTTTTTTGCACTCAGAATTATATTTCAGATCCAGAAAATTGGTCCCTGTTTTGATGTCAACATGGACTTGGAAAAATTACAAGTGGAACATTTTTTTTATGGCTTACTCTGTATATGAAAACACTTAGGCTACACTAAAATAAATCACTTACCATTTTTTGTATCTCCTCGACTGCAAGTCCAAAATTAGTAGCTTGCAGACCAGTGGTTTTGTACATTTGCAAAAGTGCGTGATAATCAATTCCATTATTGAAGTCATAACCTTTAATTACTGGAGTGCCTTGAGGTAGAGCAGAACTTGGGACTAACACAGCAGAAGCAGCCCTGAGATGGTCTTCGTTCTCCGCCATTATTCCTGAGGATGGTTAAGTGTCTACAGTGTAAAGATACTCCATCTGTATCAGCTAATTATAGGATAGGCTATAATAATTAACCTATCAATAAATAAATTTCAAACCATACAGTATGAAACTGACCATTAGCACTGACAAATAGTGAAGAGAAAAACAACAATGGTTTCCATCACGACCAGGACAATTTTCACTTAGGCCCTCGCATCTCAACTCACACTAATAAGAGAAAAACAAACAAAAACACGATTGATATCAGCTGCGTCAGGCACGTAAAGGATGCAGGGAGTGTACTCCATGCTCGCTTCATATTCCAAGGCAAGAACGTTTTTTCCCAGGCGGGTGGTAGGCGGCTGGAACAGTTTACCTGCCGCTCTTGTTGAATGGAAGAATCTTACCCAATGGAAAACTGCCTATGGCAGATGGACTGCCTCATAACTTTTCTCCCTTCATTTGGTCCCCACAGGAACCTTCTTCAGCAAACAAAACCCTTTATGTTGTGTTATGTTATCCCCTGTCACAAGGTCGTTTGGGAGAAACGGCTGTGGGTTTCGTTTGCCGGCTCCAGACCAACTGACCAAACATCGTCAGAATCCCATTTTACCAAAGCAAGGATAAAAAGACGACAACTTTCCGCCACACACGTGAACTGTCATTGAGCCAGAAGGCTGGTCTACCCAAGGGTCTTCTTGGATTAAATGCTGTTGGGGTAGCTTTAAGCGAGTCCTGGTATGTACTACACACGTCAGAATCGCGATTCGACCACAGATTAGAGAACAACCGTGGTTGTTCTCTAATCTCTGGATTCGACCTCATGTACGACTGACGTGAAGGCCAGGACGCTGTCCACTCGGTTGTGCTTTGCTCGTTGTGAAGAGTTCTCAAGAAAACCATTACAAAGCTCGCGAGGCGACTTCCATATAAGTCGCAGCCGGATGATCATATTACATACGACAGATCTTGAACACACCAGCGAGATCTGTGCGGAAGAACACCCATCGATATGATTATGATGAGCAAGGAAGAAGGATGCCATGATATCGACATGATGAATACAAATACACAGAGCGGCCTCCTGTTCTTAGCTAAAATCCAGTTAATACGGAACTTCATGTTTCCCGATATCTAGCCAATAAAAATCAATACACTGTCTTCTTAAAAGACTTACGTTATGAAGGATTTTGGCAGGATTTCTATCAAGTTCGGATGAAGAATGGTAGCTTCATTTCTGGTTGTTTGCCAGGATCATGGTCAGGATCTTGATTTGCTTTTTTTTATTGGAGTCAATGCGGCATGGCCATCAGGCCAGTAGTACTACACTTCCGGTGGGTGCAGGTCAGAGTGGAACACAGTTTATCATATATCGTCCTAGGGGGAACTAACCTGACCCAAGACGATATTATGGCAAACTGTGTGGAACTCTGAAAAAAGCCATCCGTCCAACGACGGGAGAAAAAAAAAACACGTGGAAAAAAGAAGTACGGGCATCGGTAGGTTTAGAGGATATTTTTTTTTTTGTAATCAAGCTAGTGGTGATTTAAGCGAAATTCGTTTCGACATGGAAATATTATATTCCCGTGGTTTCGGTGGTTTCGATTTGAAAGCGCACTTGATCAATTCGAGTTTTCTATACCTAGGCACAAGCCCTTTGGCTAATCAGCCTGAGATTCACCTAAACACTAAACTCTAAATCTAGTCTTACCGCAGCAAAACCGAAAATTCATGAACTTTCGAATTAGCGGTTTGGGAGCCTGGAGCCGACAGCCTTGTCAGATTAGGCTCCTGTAAACTTTCTTAATACCGGACATGTTGCTGAACATGTGCTTTTCGCCAGCTTCAGTATGTTTGCGTTTTAATGAACTTGCCTCTTATTGAAATTAACTTTTGAAATTATTATTGTTTTGCTTGCCTGGTATTCATTCCTTCAAGTGCTTCTACTGGCTGAAGTTTCTTTCTAACGATCAGGAAAGCATTAATGCCATACATGTCCGGGCATGCATGCAGCCCCTAATACCAATACAGCTATGAAAGATTTTAGGTAGTTAATTCTTGGACTAATAACTACACTTTCGTTTCGTTTCGCTTGGTTAATTCATCCAAGCCCGATACTACTGTTATCTTCGGATATGGTCATGTGTACCACGGCCGTGTGTGTAGCGACGATGACGGAACCACATTGACCGCACCACAAGAAAAGTCGTTGTTTACTAAAGAAAAAGAAATACGGGAGGGAACTCTAATCTATGGCGGCATTTTACCTAATGACGAATTCTTACCAGCATGTATTTAACTAAGCGCAAAGAGATGAAAAACAAACGTAAGATTTGGCAAAATGATAGTGATTGTGAATGTGAACACCCCCACCACGATGTCGATAGCGACGTGTCAATGCCAAAGGCTTCCGAAGATGCTGTTTCGAAAGTCAAAAAGGTAATTAAAAGGAAAAAACGTAAATTCGAGAAGAAGTCAATTGATGACGACTCTGATGTGTGCCAGTATGACAGTCCATCATTTCAGGTTGCAGCTAAAAAGAATAAAAAGACGAAAATTAAGGCCAGTGATTTATATATTGGTGATGACGAACATGGTGGGCATACACTTAAGTTAGCAGGAACACATTATGGTGAAAACAGTCATGCTCCGCAATTAGCTGAACTTATTGACTCAAAAAGTAAAAAGCACAAAAAGAAGAAAAGGGAATCCAGTTTTAATCCTCACAGTGACTGGAACCAAGGTGAAGGTATTGGTCAAGTATTCGATTTGCCAGAAGACAATTTCAAAAGGAACAAGAGTAGTGACTCGTGCATGTACCATTATGATGATGATCCTAATTTACAAGCTACAGCCAAAAAGCATAAAAAGATGAAAAGTAAATCTCCTGGTTTGGACCATCGTGATGACAATGAGTTTGGCATCAGACTGCAATCTTTTGGTGCAGATTGTGGGGAAAATGATCAGGCCTCATGTTTGGTCGAAGACACTGGCTTTAAAGTTAAAAAACATAAAAAGAAGAAAAAAGAATCCAAATCGAAAAGCCGTAGCGATCATGATTGGTATCAGTTTGGTGATAGACCTGTCGTTCAAGTATTGGATTTACCAGAAGACAATTTAAAAAAGAATGCAAGTGATGACTCTGATACGTACCATTACGAGGACAATCCTGATACACAGGTTGTAGTCAAAAAATATAAAGAGAATGAAAACAAATCTTCATATTTACACCAGTGTAATGACAAAGAGATCAGCAATCACAGTCTGCAGTCTCTAGGTGCAAGTGTTGGTGAAAACAATCAGTCTTCATGCTTGGCTGAAGACATTGACTTTAAAGCCAAAAAGCATAAAAAGAAACGGAAATCCAAATCAAAAAGCCACAGTAATCCTTACGATTGGAGCCAGTATAATGTGTACGACGCTCAAGTGTCAGATTTGTCAGAAAATAATTTTCAAAGGAAAGCTAGTGGTGATGTGTACCATTATGATGACAGTCCTAATTTGCAGGTTGTATCCAAAAAAAGTAAAGAAACCAAAAACAAATCCTTATATTTGCATCATTGTGAAGACGGTGAGAATAGCGAGCATAGACTGCAGTTGCTTGGTGAAAATGATCATATTTCGCAGTTGGCCGAACACTTTGACTTTAAAGCCAAAGAAGATAAAAAGGAAGCCAAATTGAAAGGTGATAGTGATCGTTTTGGTTGGAACCAATTCAACGTGTGTGATGATAATGGTCAAGTCTTATTAGATTTGCCGGAAGACAATTTTGAAAGGAATGCAAATGATGGCTGTGATATGTATCATTCTAATGACATTTCCAGTTCACAGATTGTAGTCAAAAAACATAAAGAAATGAAAAACAAATCGTCGTATTTACACCATTGTGATGACAATGAGAATAGTGTACACAGACTGCAGTTGCTTGGTGCAAATGATAGCGAAAAGTATCATGTTTCGCGGTTGACCGAAGAGTTTACCTGTAAACCAAAAAAACATAAAAAGAAGAAAAAGGAATCCAAATTAAAAAACCACAGTGATCGTTGTGCAGACTTGTCAGAAGACAGTAATGATGGTCAAACAGTACAGGTTGTAAAAAACTTTTGTGTAATTGACAAAAAGCTTAAAAAGAAAAATAGTGTCTTGGAAGAAAACCAAAGCGATGATGGTCCAATAGTTAGCAATTGTTTAAATGCTGAGAGTCTTCAACTGAATGAAAGTGCTTCATGTTCTCACCCAGATGATTGCAACATAAATCCTACAAAAGATCATCAGAAGACAGGAATGGAAATAGATGTTTACAGTGAAAATGAAGGTCGTGTATCACTGCAGGCTGAAAACTTTGGTTTTAAACACAAAAAGAAAAAAAAGGATTGTAAATTTAAAAACTATAGTGTTCGTTACAACTCGAGCAATACTGGTATCAATACTGAAATATTAGAAGACCACAATCATAACAATGGTAAAACAATACAGTTGACGAAAGACAAAAAGCATAAAAGGAAGAAAACTGAATCTAATTTTAAAAGCCACAGTGGTCACTACGACTTCAACTTGTACAACGATAATGCTCAATTTTTAGATTTGCCTGAAGATGACCATCATAATGGTCGAATAGACTTAGTCCAGTCAGTGAACTCAAATTACAGCTGTTCACAATTGAGTTCACTACAGGACAATGTAAACTATGATCTTACTCAGCAGCAGAAGTCGTGTTCTTCACAGGATGGTGTTGGCGGAGAACACAACCCTCATAAAAACGTCGGAGTCAAGTCTACCCAAGTTCCCATCAAACATGCTCTGGATTCTAGAAAATCTGAATTATTGGACTCGGCAAGTAACAAAGCCTTGAATATCTTAAGTGGTGTAAGGTCCATGACACCTGATTTATTTGACGTGCACTCTAATTACAGCTGTTCTCAATTGAGTTCTGTGCAGGAAACTGTAAACAATGCCCTTAGTCAACAGAAGTCCTGTTCTTCATCAGATGATATTACGGCAGACCACAGCACAGATGAAAAGCCCAGAGTCAAAATTTCCTCCAAACGTAGCCCAGATTCGAGAAAGTCTAAAACTGACTTGGCAAATAACAAAGCCTTTAAGAACATAAGAGGTGAAAGGTCCATGATAACTGATTTAGGTGACTTGTGCTCTGATGACAGTAGCTCCCAGTTGACTCTGGGACAGGAAAATGTAAACAGTGGTTTTGGTCGCCAGCAGAATCCTTGTCCTTCACCAGGTAGTGTAACTCCACCTACTTCAAACCAACCAACTGCAACAGTTGTAGGTGAAAAATTTTCTAATAGGGTAAGTCTTCATAAAGAATTTTTCTGAAATCAGTTGTCTATGGGGTTGCTGGTGTTTCAATAATCGTTGTACGTCTTTCTAGGTGGCCGAAAATTTAAATATTAATATCACTTGGCGCTTGAGTGAATTGCATGCAGGTTCCCTGACATATCTTTCAGCAGATGAGAAGGCTAATTTTAAAACACGAGGTAGGTTTTATTAAAAAAGGTTTCTATGAGCTGGTTGAAAAACTTAATTTTTGCATTCATTCCCTGGATGCTGTCTTTCCCTAGAAGTTCTTAGTTGTGTAGCGCCGGCCAGCTGCATAACCCATGTGCGTATCCCTCCTGTAAGAGTAACAGATCCAAAATGGCAGGCATCTCTTTTCCTCTTGCCCTCCACTGAGTGGATCTTCCATCTTTCCCTACATCTTTTGAATTTTGCTTCTTATTTCACCACATACCACAATTTGAAGACTTACGTGCATGACAAGATTTATGGGACCCCATTGCACCGTCAGGGGACAACTGTCGTTCACCCCGCCCGTCTTTGGGCCCTCAACCGGCTTCTCACGGCCTGACTCATTGTACCTTTTGGAATGGCCGCTGACGCTTTCTCTTTCGGGCAGTTTCCTCTAGGTCGTTAGCTGCCCTTGTATAGATTGGACGTTGGTGCCATCCACCGTTTGATTCACGCACTACCTTTTCTTCCCCTGCAATGCTCATTCTCTTTCGGCGATTACGACTCGAACTGACCCGCTCTTGCTGATGAACAACTGAGCTGATAGAACTCGCCGCTTCTGAAGCAGAGACGGCGGACGCTTTGGCACTCGAACATCAATGTCTTTAGTTGCCTACATGCCTTCGTTTTCCCGTCCTTCACTCCATTGATGCAACTTTCCCTGCACTCGTCTGTCACCGTGCTTCGCAGACCATCATTGCAGCTCTTCCTGTCTTTCAGCCATCGCTGCCCGCAGTCCGTCGCCGGTGATCAATGCAGCTCTGCCCAAACCTGGTTCGCCTTTGTCCACCGTCAACTGTCATTGCTGCTTTGCCTGACCCTCGTTTGTCTCCATCCACCGATCTTCGTTAACCGTCGTCGTTGCAGCTCTCCCTGTCGCCAATCATCGAAGCTGTTCCACACCGAATTTTTTGTCAAAGCCTGCTATCCATCGCAGACCATCGTTGCAGCTCTCCCTACACTAGTTAGTAACAGTCACCTGTCCTTCCTCAGCTGTTGTTGCAGCTCTTCATGTCTTTTGGCCGTCATTCCTACCGTTCGTCGCCGTTGTCAGCAACACCACTCGAAATTTTCCATCAAAGCCTGCAATCCATCACTGACTATCGTTGCAGTTTTCCCTAGAAGACTTAGTAACCATCAGCTGTCCTTCGTCGACTGTTGTTGCAGCTCTTCCCGTCTTTTGGCCATCACTGCCTGCTGCCCACCGCCGATCGTCATTGCAGTGCTGTCCAAAGCTTGTTCATCTCTGAAAACAGGGTTTCTTGAGCTGTTGTGGCAGTTTCTCCCGTCTTTCGGCCCTCACCCGGCTGTCCTTCTCCGACGGTCTTGGCTGCGCTGCCCGACCCTTACTCGTCCTTCATTGATTGCCGTTGCTGCTCTTCCCTTCTTTCGGCTGTCTTTGCCTGCCGTCTGTTGCTGGCAATCAGAGCAGCCGGGCTCAATCCCCATTCACCTTTGTCCACCGTCAACGGTCGTCGCAGATTTGCCCTGTTCTCGTTCATCTCCATCTACTGCCCTTCGTCGACTGTCGTTGCAGCTCTTACTGTCTTTCGGCCACCACTGCCCGCCGATCATCGTTGAACCCTACCACCACAGTTCGTCTCTGTTAACTGTAGTTGCAGCTCGTCCCATCTTTCGGTTGTCCCACTGCCTGCCGTCCGTCGCCGACTGGCGCTGCAGCTCTGCCCGACCCTTGTTCGTCTGTGTCTCCCATCCTTTTTCGGCTGTCGTTACAAATCTACCTGTCTTTTGAACATCACTGCCCGCTGTCCGTCAGCGATTGTCATTGCAACTCTACTCGACCTTCTTTCGTCTCCGCCTACCGTGCTTCGTCGACTGTCGTTGCAGCTCATCCCGTCTTAGCCTGCCGTCCGTTGCCAACCATCATTACAGCTCTGCCAGAGCCTGGTTCTTCTCTCAGCCGCTGCTGCCGGCCTCCCAAACATTGTCCCTGGCTGCAAGCCATCCTTTGCTGACTAGCGTTCCGTCTCCAAATATGTCATCACAGGTGCCGTCATCACCGTTTGGGACTGCTGCTCTCCTTGACATTCGTTCAGCACCATTGTTTTTGTTATTGTTATTTTTCGTCAGCTTTCGCCGCAGCTCGTACTGTCTTCCTCTGTCACCGCTAAACCGTCCATCGCCGACAATGGTTAAAGCAATTTCAGACCTGTGTCATAAAGCGTCCGACAAATTGGGCTGTTTCTCTCTTGCAGCTCTTCGTAATCTCGCACTTCGCTTCTTTTGGTAAGAGTTTTAAAGCCTTCGCTTCTCAAAGTTCTTTCGTTTTCTCCGTTTCGCAATAAAAAAAAGCTTCATACAAGTCAATGAAAAAATGCGTTATCCTCATCACGACCGCATCAAACATGAAAATGAGAGTTCTGCCATCTTTGTCGGCCTTCAACTTCTCCTTTCCGTCCTCATGGGTTTCAACCTGCCGTCTGTCATCGACCATCAGCTCCTCCTTCCAGCCATCATGCCCGTCAACACAGAATCCATTCTGCCATCTTTCGTGACCCCTCAGCTCTTCCCTTTTGTCCTTATGACCGTCACCATGGATTCTGCTGTGCCACCTAGCTCAAGCCTTCAGCCCATCCTTCCCGTCCGCACAGTCGCCAACTAGGAATCCGTCCAACAACCTTTCGTTGGCAGTCTGCTTCTCCTTCCTGTCCTCATGACCATCAACAGGGAGTCCATTCTGCCATCTTTTGTCGGACTTGAGCCTCAACTGCTGCTCTAGCCTGTCGTTTGAAGCTCCTCTAGCCCTGTTGTTTCACGTTCCTCTGGCCCCTCGTCCGATTTTTCTCGCCGTTTCCTGTATCCATCGCCGGCAGTCCTCTCCATCCCCTCCCCCCCCCCCCAGCATCACCAACTTTCGTTCTTTTTCAAAGAGCCATGTCCACATGATCACAGATACTGACGTGGCTTCCTCATCTGACAAACGGACGTCACGGCCTTTGCGACCAGAATGAGAGGCGATCCGATTCCACCGAACTTTCAGCACTCTGAACCTACACAGGAGGCATCGATCCCCAGCCTCATAAAGGAAGGTTCCAAGATTTCTCAAGGAACAAGCCATCCAGAATCACCCAAAGATTAGCCGTCATTTCTGGGAACTTCGACCACAGTGACGACCTTCATTTCCCCTTTCTCATCGCAGACTTTGAAGCACTCGTCCAAAACTGCCTCCCCGTACGACAACATTTCGGAAAACCCTAGCCACAGACCATTGCTGTGAAGCTCGAGCCTTGCCCATCAACCCAGCTTCTAGATCTTTGATCCTCAAATCACACTGTTTTCCTCAACACCAAGAACTTCTTTCAGTACAATACACAAAGACCTTGGGAACCGGCAAAACCAATTAGTGTTTCTTATTTGCCAAAAATCTTAACCTGTTAATTTAGCATTACATTGTCCCCAATGTGATGTTTCCCTGGAGATCTCTTAGTTGTGCAACCGCCTGCTTGCATGCCTTACTGCGCCTGCGCGGCACAGCCCTCTTTATAAAAAGCGAGAGCGGGGAAGCTCTTGTCATTTTATTTTCCTCCAGCGACTGTGACCACGTCACTCTGTTTCCCTCTTTCGTCAGATTTTGGTTTCTTCCCCGGCCATCATGGACTGAAGTCTTTCGTCACAGCCAAGCTGAACCCAGAGAAACGAACGACCAGCACGCTCTCCCATGCCTGGCGATCACCCGTTGCTGCCATCGTGCCGTCCTTTCGCGGCTGCCGTTCCCGTCAAGCTGCCGCCAACCCAGGCCCGCAATGACGCCACATCTCCCGCTGACTGTGCCGCGGCAGCGCTCCGTCCTCCTGCCGCCCTCCCACAGAAGCCCACCGCACTCAAGGAAAGACCAAGCAACCACGGCTAGTGCTTCCACCTTTCCATGGACCCCCCCCCCCCTCCCCCGGCTGGCTCTCGTTTTGGTTTTTTCCGATAATGAAAGTGACCACCGCACTCAAGGAAAACATCGTGGCTCCTACCCAGTCGTATTCTGGGCCTGATCCACCTTTCTGAAAACTCGGTTTCGGATTGCTTTCACTGACGCCAAACTTAAAGACCCGGCCACCTCCGCATCTGCTCCCAGTTTACCGTTGATCTCCCCCCCCCCCCCCCCCCCCTTGCTGGCTTTCTTTTCGGTTGATTCTGATTACGAACAAGACCACCTTGCTCACAGAAGACATCGTGGTTTCTTCCCCGTCAACTCCCGAAACTGATCCACCTTTCCGAAAACTCCACTTGCTGTTAGATCTCCTTTCATCAGGTTTTCTCCTCCCATGAAGCAAGACGAACACCGCAAGACCTCCGGCCCTGCCTATTCTGTCATTGCCTCGCCTCTCAAGCCGAATGCCACTGGTTCTCCATCCACCACGGCAGTCGTCTCCTGGCAAGCTGATGGATCTTCTTTCATCAGGTTTTCTTCCATGAAGCAAGTCCTTCGCAAGTCCTTCGGCTCTGCCCATATCGCCCCTCAACGGCCGCCGCTGGCTCTTCCTCCACCACGACGGCTATCGTCTCCCGGCAAGCTGGTGGGTCTCCTTTCGTCAGGTGTTCGTCTCCTATGAAGCAAGACGAACACCACAAGACCTCCGGCCTAACCTGCCCCGCCATGGTCTCGCCCTCTGGTCCTTTTACCGGTTCAATAGAACCTCCGTCAGGAATTTGGGTCCCACCGAAGTTGGCTATGAAGACTTCATCTGCCGCTCTCAATGTCCCGGCCGCCGCTGGGTCACAACACTCGGCTCCACTAGTTCTCCCAGCATCTTTCGCCCATGCAGCTGTTCAGGAAAATTCCCGCAGCTGTTCAGGAAGAATCCCTTGTCCAGCAGACTCCTCCCGTTCACCTTCTGGTTCTTTCGCCTAGACGAAAGACCCTCCGTCATGACGCTCCACCGCAACCGCCGTTGAACCAGCGCACACGGTTCCACTGGTCCTCTTGGCCCATTTCATCTTTGGAACTGATCAAAGGATCCCCGCTGCTTCTCGCCTATGTTCTCTGGCCCTTTCGTCCTTTCGTAAGAATCCACAACAAGCAACCCCTGGTCTCTCTGCTCAAATCGCATCCTTTCTTTCATCAGCCACACCGTTCGGCCTCTGGCGCCTTTCTCGACTAACCAAAAGCTATTCTGATACTGCACCTCTTGCGCTTCCTTTCATCCTTGGTCATCACTGGGTCTCTGCTCTGCTCCTTGCCGCCGACGGGCCGACCCTTCCTGCAACTTTCACAGATTCTCTTCAAGGGAAAACAAAAAGACAATCCGATACCGCCGCCATCGTGCACGTCTTCCGCCCACCACGCCCGCACCCAGGAGTAAATAGCGTCAACTATTAGCCATGAAAGCCACAAACGTGGCCCTCAGTTTTCGCCTGTTTTGGCCAAGAAACGAAAGGCTGCAACTCCGTCCGCCGCTCCGAGGCCTTACCCCGGGATACCCGCTCCCAGATCCGCCACTCTGATCCAGCTTTCGTCACTCAATCAACCAAGGTCCCAGAAGACAATCTGCTTCATGGACGACACGGCCGACGATCCAACCTTCCCGCTGGCTTCGCTTCTGAAAACGACCAAAGAAACCGTCACTGCGCCAATAGGACCCTCGCCGTGCTCACGTCGGATTACCTCGGCCATCTTCTTGGCCGCCATCTGCTGGCCCTTCTTCCGAAATTCGTTCTGGCAACTGTCTCCATTGCCCTTTGGGTCTCCTTTCGTCAAGTTCCCACCTCTCGTGATGCAAGATATCCACCATCGCGTGTCCACTGCAGCCCGTTGGCCGCCAGTCCCGCAAGACAGCTGTGCTTCAGACCGTCACCCTCGTCTTTTCACCTATTGAAAGGATCTGCGCCGGTTCTGTTTCCCTTCGACGATCACAGCTCAAGACACCGTGGTCAACTCGACCTCCGGCCTCCAAGCATCCCAAGCTACTCGACGGAAAGATCCTCTAGTCACAATCTCCTCCCCCCTTTCGTCTTGCTGCAAGTACCTCAGACTGCATTTGGTACCCACACTCAGCCTCCGAGCACTTTTCACCCCTGCAGCTGTACAGGAAGAATCCTCATTCCAGCCACACGTCCAGACCTCCCCCGGCCACCCTCTAGTTCTTTCGTTTTACCGGGGAAACGCCCATCAAGCATTTGGCCCCACCAAAGATAACTGCGCCGCTTCTGCCACTCTCAATCCCCGTCCGTTGCTGCATCTCCGCACTTGGCCCCACCGGTCCTCCTTGCTTCCTTTATTTAGGCAGCTGCGCATCTGAATCCAAGTTCGTCTTATCATTTGAAACAAAAGCTCCTCAGCCACTCGCTCCCTCCTTTCACCAAGGTTTTGGGCTTCACCAATAATCTCTACTAGCCTCGACTGGATCGACACACTACAGGTGTTTCCACACCTTTCTCCCTGAGTTGGGAAGGATGAACCCCTCTTCAAGTCTCCCTCTCCTTTTCTTCTGGCCTCTCGCCCTTTCACAAGAACCGATGCCTTCGCCTCTGGCCTTTCGTCCTTTCACAAGAACTAACACCTTCCTGTCTCAATGGAACCCGTCTCCCTTGCTTTCACCACGGCCTTCCTCAGCAGTTTCACCGGGCTCTTGTGGCACTTTTACGGCTGCACATTTGTTTGGTTCGCAACATCTGCACCTTTCTGCTGACCGCCAGAACACCACCCTGGCTCTTTCACCTAAGCGAAAGGGCCTCTGCCATTCCTGATCCCCTCCGTCAATGACTACTCAAGACACCGTCGCCGACCCGGCCTCCTGCCCTCCAAGTATCCTCATAAGCTGCCGGTCAGTCCTCCCCCACACGAATCATTGCAAGCCTGCACGCCACAACTAAAACCAGGGAAGGCTCCCTTCACAGGACACAAAGAACCACTCGACGAAAACAACTAATCTTCAACAGAATCCCGGAAACGATTTAACCTTTCTGCCCTTTCCATCATCACAGGAAATGAACCGGAAGTCAAGGAAACCCGATCCGTGCACGACATTTCCACTTGGCACGGTCTCACCACATTGATATTCGAAAAGGAAGAAAACTACTCTTCTCACCCACCAACTCACAATTCGGGGAAAACCTCCACTGCAATGGTATCCCGCAGTCGAAGCAGCCTACGTCAAACATGGCACGTGCAAGTACACAAACCTAACACTCGAAATCTGAGTAATCTCCACACCGTGGGCCCACCACACTGCCAGCCAAAGTATTCCCAAAAGCAGCATCCTGGCGATAACCAACTACTCTGACTTCTCACTTCCTTGGGAACACGTAAAGTAAAAGGCAAAGACCACACACCGCCTGGACCACACGTCACAGCCAGAACTATGGTCAAGCCCCCTTAAGCACTCAGAACGAAGCAGAAGCAAGTCATCCATGACAGCAGCAAACCAAACACTGATGGAAGCAAGAACACCGTTCCCTTCACGGCCACCATTCCAAACCAAAAAGTAGATCAATTCCTGTCTCATCAAGGTTCTGGTAAAAGTGCAAAATTTTCTGGGGGACAGCCTGCTTGCATCCCAGGGCGCCCGTCAAGGCGGTGACCGCCACCTACGTTTGACGAGGTCTACTATTAATGCTAAAATTATCAGGTTAAGATGTTTTGGCAAATAAGAAAGAACATTTTTCCAGTCCTCAGCCCGGCCGCTTAAAAATGGTTTCTTTTTGCCTAAAACATACTTAAGCTTATCCCGCCCTGCCTCCCCTCTCGAATTACCACCAGACAGGTTGAGGGGAAAATAAATGACTAGAGCGTCCCCGCTCTCGTTTTTATAAGGAGAGCTGTGCCGTGCAGGCGCAGTACGGCATGCAAGTAGGCGGTTGCACAACTAAGAAATCTCCCGGGAAACATCA
This sequence comes from Lithobius niger, assembly GCA_023313725.1. Taxonomy (NCBI): domain Eukaryota; kingdom Metazoa; phylum Arthropoda; class Chilopoda; order Lithobiomorpha; family Lithobiidae; genus Lithobius; species Lithobius niger. The sequence continues at coordinate 19,670 of JAHWFP010174422.1, forward strand.
CATTGGGGACAATGTAATGCTAAATTAACAGGTTAAGTATGTTTTAGGCGAAAAGAAACCATTTTTAGCCGGCCGGGCTGAGGGCTGGCAAAATGTTCTTTTTCCTGCGCTTTCGAACGAAATTGGTCACATACCTGAACGTCTCTCCTGTTCTGGACATGCTCAACGCTTTAATAGGGGCGACATGCGAATATAAATTCCACAAGAGACGAAATGAATCGTCTCGTCCCTTCAAGAGTGACGTAGGTAACACCTCCACAAAAAAAGAATGGAACCTGAGTTATAACAATTTTCGGAACCACCCTCGATGATAAAGTCACACATAACGTGCCAGAAAAGAAAATCTGGGTTACAATACATAAGCTAAGGACCATCTCAACATCATGGACTTTCCACAACACCCCGTTTCCTGATATCCTTGCAGCCACATCTTGGAGAAGAACATCAGGCTTTCACATTGTTCATCTCAAGAATTTCAACATTGAACCAACCAACCACATCACCTGGAACTTACTATGCACCCAAATGTGTTTCCAAACACCTTAAGCACCAATAAGCAGAACCGAGACCGTACCATCTAAAGAATAACTTCGTTTCATCCTTAAAACTTTTTGGGGAAGCCAGCTAGTAACCCTAGGGTACCCGTCAAGGTGGTTCCCACTGCCATTTTTGACGACGTCTTACTGTTAATGCAAAAATTAACAGGTAATGTATACCGTCACATAGAAATCTAAATTTGCCAGACACCCCCCCCCCAGCCTAAGTGGGCTGACATTTGTTTCTATTTCCCCTAAAGTAAATATACTTTAACTTCACCCATCCTACCTCCCCTCTCGTCGAGTCACCACCATGACTCATTGAAAGGAAAAGAGATGACAGCCATTTTGGATCTGTTACTTTTATAGGAGGGGTGCACGCATGCGCAATTGGGTTACGCAGCTGGCCAGTTCTACTCAACTGAAAAACCTCTAGAGAAGGACAGCATTCAGGGAGTGAATGCAAAAAGTAACAGGTAATGTATATTTCCGTTAGGCAATAGAAATAAATTTCAACTGGCCCTGGGGAGAGAGGGGCAAATTTAGGTTTCTTTATGCTGTGAAAAGTGCAATACCTGTCATTTTTTTGCATTGTTGTCCCAACGATGCTTCCTTGCCTTGAGATTTCAAAGATCGACGGCCGCCTCCGTACCCAACCGCGCATGCGCGGCTCTCCCTATTAAAGAGATGGATGTGGCGTGAATGGCATCTCTTTGTCTCAAGCCGCCTAGGCGGCTGGTCCTCCTTGCCCTTCATTGGATTTGATGTCGTCGTGGCTCCCTCCCGTTGTTTCCCGGGAACGACCCACACCTGAACTCGCCCGTCGGCTGGGACGTCCGCTAGACACCCAGGCTTAGGACAACTGGGTGTCAACCATTCAGTTGAATGGAGCCCCAAACAAGCTGACGTTTCTGCTCTTTCACTTGCTGAAACCATATTCGTTTCACCCTTGTCATTTGCCGTAGCAAGCGTAGCTTAGCGCTCCTCCACAAAGTATTCTCTACTGACGAGCCCAAATAAGGGCGAAACAGTCTGTGGGCGAAACCTTTATGGGTGAGAGCTAATTGATATTAAATGATCAATTGGTAAAAATTGTCCTAGGCCTGGGTGTCAACCATTCAGTTGAATGGAGTCCCAAACAAGCAGACGTTTCTGCTCTTTCGCTTGCTGAAACCGTATTCGTTTCGCCCTTGTCACTCACCACTGACGGCCCCATCTTGTCTTCCTCCGGTGAAACTGACTCTTACAACTTTTAGCCAAGACAACTACGGCTGCTGCTGCCCCTCAAAGCCCTGGTTACCAGCATTGTTCTACCTTGCTCTTGTCGCGAAAGGCGCAATCCCCTAAATATGAGGATCGTCTACCAACATCGTGAACTCCGGCTGACATTGACGCCGTCGATCGCTCCTCCCTTGCCTGGCTTTGTTCTGAAGATAAAGGGAAAGAAGACTATCCCTACTTCTAGTCGGACGCTTCCCGTCACCGACCGTGCCCACGGATCCGACTATTCCTCGACAAATTAGACCCTGCCAAGTTACGTTGAAACTCCGTGTTGCTGTCATCACCTACGTTGCCATTGCAGAACCCCACCAACACTCGTTCCGGCTCCGATGGTCTTCCTTCAACGGGTAGTCAACACTGCAATTGTCGCGACTTGGGTTACCCCTTGTCCGTTTGAATTCAAGATTACAGTCGTTCGGCCGCTGGTCTCGTTCGTGGCCTACACCCACATTTGACAGAAGAATCAAGTTGGACGCCTCCTGCATTTCCTGCCTCCCTTTTAGTTTCACGTCTCGGGTGAAGTTTCAAGACGGAAGTCGTTTACACCTCACGCTGCTCGTCGCGACCATGGCTGACCTCACGCTTCAAATGGAAGTCAAGTCGTCCGTGGCCTTCGACTGCTCGTCTCAACCATGGCTAAATCCCACGGTTTGAATGAAGAACCAAGACACAAGTCTTCATTGCACGCCATTGCCTCTTTTTAGGCGTGGCCACCCCTCGTTCAAGCAACGATCAAGCCCCTGTTGTCTACTGCTGTGGTTTCACACGTACGTAACCCTACGTTTCGAGTGAAGTTTCAAGACGACAGCCTCATGCTGCTCGCCACGACCTTGACTGACCCCACGCTATAGACGGGAATCACGTCACCTGTGGCCTTCGACTGCTCGCCTCGCCGTGGCTGACTCCAACGTTTTGATATTAAAAACCACGATATACGCCGTCATTACTCGCCAAACGTTCAGCCACCACAATCCAATCCCGCCTTTCCCTGTCATGATTGCATTACACAACCGTCAACGACGCTCCAGATCAAACTTCCGGCCTGCTTAAACTTCTCCCACCACAGAGCTGATCTTGTTGCGAAAGCCACCACGAGGGGTGGCGCGACTCTCCGCTTCCAGCCCCCGCCTTAGTAACCGACCTCTCCTTGTCGCGAAAGCAATCTGCCTTAAAGCCGCCCCGCCTGCAACCACCTCTTCCGAGGTCTCCCTTCCGCAGGATCACTTGATGCCTCCACTGGTGTAGTGATATCATGCAAGACTCCCACCATCGTCCTTATCGCGAAAGCGCCTCGTTTTGATAACAGGAATTTCCGTTTCCGATCTCCGCCTTGGCTTGCCACTCTCTTAACAGCTTTTACAACTCACCACCGCATCACTTGTCGCGAAAAGCCGGCCTCGATCTGGGGAGGTCGACTTTCACTTCCGATTTTTTTTCCGCCTCCGGAGTACAGGTTAAAATTTCCTACTTAGCACCCTCCCCAGACATTAATGACAGTGAAATTCCATCACCAGAACTTTTTCTACTACACCATGGTCAAGATTCGACGAGCTAAAACATTCTCCGACGTCGCAGACCCCTACGTCGGCCGGATCCCGGTTATACAAGACCCAGGTACCTGCAAATGTCCAGGCAACAGGAGAAAGGACAGACTGGACCCCCACCAGGACGTCTGTCAGTACCACCACTGCTGTGAGTACTACAATTCGCCTTGCTCCGTTTGTGTAAGCCTTCCACTGATGCTTCGCCACTCTTGCTGTCGATTTTAAGGAAGTCAAATCCCAAACTCCAGGTGAACACGACCGCTCCTTCGTCAACTCCAGTAACGCCAGGGAAGATTCTGCAACCCACTTCCACAAGTTCGACCCCACATTCACAAGCATCGTGGTTATTCTCGCCGGTAGATCATTCCTCTGCCTTCCCAACGTCTTCCCTCCTCCAAGAAACTCCGTCGTCACTAGTGCACGAAGACCCAGCTCTTCAAATCACAGAAAACACTTCTGAATCCCCACTCATTCAACAAGATGAAAGTCCTTTTTTGCCAATTGGGGAAGAACAAGCGGCACTCCCAGATTACGCACCCTTCACCGAAGATCTTGTTGCCGAAACTCCACGTTCTCCAACACGCGGAGTGGTCACGCCTCACCCGCCAAGTCGACAACCCACCCTGAACCATCTGACGTCGAACCCAAAACAAACCTAACCACAAGCAAATAAATTCCACTGTCTACCCCACTGTATGGACTAAACGCTGACGGGAAACCAGACCTCGACTGTTCCTGGCCATGAAGCATAAACTTCGCCTTAATAAACGTGCATCAGCTCAATTCATTGTGAACTTTGAAAACGTCAGGCCACTCATTGACGCATTCAACTCACACCAGAAGTCTCAGGAAGATCTGATCACCTCTCTTCAATCCCGAAACGTCCTGTTACAAGCTTCCAACCTTCAACTTTTGGGAGAATCTGCTGATCAAGTTATGAACAAAGCTTTATCCCATCATGCAGACGCCCCTCATCTAGGGCTCAACGAACCCCTTTCTTTTTCGACTTGGTCCCCAAGACCAATCATGTTCTGCAAGCCCACGCGACCATCTTACAAACCCCCAAGTCGCTTCACCCATCCACTTCTTGCAATCAACCCTTCCGATCCAAGAATCAATCCATGTCTTCCTTCCAGACCCATGGTCGTTTCAGTAGATCATGATCTCCCACAAGAACAAAATTTCGACAACTTCGACGTTGCACATCATAACCAAATCTCCCAAACCTGGCAGAGCCTAACTTCAACCACGTTAGACAGCTCGGAGCTCGGTGCATGCCTTTTCTCTCAGGCAATTTGATAATGCACCATTTTTCCAACCTCTACACCCAAGCCTCTCTCAAATCTCAAACCATCAAACCACAGACTTCCCTGAGACCTCTGTCGAAACAAGGCGAAGGGATGCCATTACGGCATAAAAAACAACCCCTCATCCATTTAGTGCGTTAGGATCGCCGTCCTTCATCATCATCAATCATCCAAAAAAAAAACTCTTTAAAGCAGACAACACCGACAAGAAAATCCTTTCGACACCGACGCCTCCCGTGCCCCAATTAACGAGGAAACTCACGGGATATATCATCTTCAAATAGTGCCACTCCAAGCGCCGCAAACTGTCCAACCTTCACTTGCGACCCTAGGAACGACACATCAACACTGCAATGAACTGGCCGGCATCCCCTTCCAGTCCAACAACTCTTGGAACCATCATCAAAAAAAAAAAAAGAGAGAGGAAATCCCAATTGATTCACTCCCCTTATTCTAAAACCCAATCATTGTACATAGGACTTAGAAGGAAGGAAGGCGTAAATTGTCACCAAAATCCAGTCATCTTTGTACTGGAAGACCTAAATCTACATGTAATCCTGCAAATGAAGTTCTCCTGAACATGACCAAGTAACCCAAAAAATAAACAGGTATGGCCCTCTTTTGTTTTCTTACAACCTTTTTCTTAAAAAAAAAAACCAGAAAGGACAATTAGTGGTATCATGAACATCCCTTTAACTCCGCATTACAAATCTTCATGCATCCACAACTCTTCCAGCCGCCTCCATCAGTACCCCAGGGTCAAGCTCAAAGGTGCCCCCCACCTGATTTGACGAGGTTGCCCTGTCAATGCAAAAAATTGACAGGTATTGCACTTTTCACAGCATAAAGAAAGAACATTTTGCCGGCCCCCAGTCAGGCCAGCTAAAAATGGTTTCTTTTGCTGAAAAAGTACAATACCTAAGGGCCCACTCTGCCTCCCCTCTTGAGTCACCTTTGGACAATCTTGAGGCAAAGACATGCCATTCACGCCACATCCGTCTCTTTAATAGGGAGAGCCGCGCATGCACGGTTGGGTACGGAGGCGGCCGTCGATCTTTGAAATCTCAAGGCAAGGAAGCATCGTTAGGACAACAATGCAAAAAATTGACAGGTATTGCACTTTTTCAGCAAAAGAAACCATTTTTAGCCGGCCTGGCTGAGGGCCGGCAAAATGTTCTTTTTCACTCAGTCATTGTGATCTTCTGTGATAAGCTATGTATTTTAATTAGTTTGTTGGTCCTATGTAGGCATAAAGTTTCGGGAAGGTCACTGGACAAAGCAGGAGGAAGAAATTCTATTAAAAAATTGGTCAGCATTTCAGAATGTAAGTGCACTCCTAATTATTTTAGGTTGGGTTGAAATGCACTGTGTAGGGCCCACTATTGAATTTTTTTCTTTAAAAAATCAAAAGATAGTTGCACTCATCTTTACAGAGCACGAGTCACATTTATATACTGGATCACTGTTTTTATAGCTTCAAATTAAATGCACTTTGGTATATCCTATATGCACTTTGTATTTTATAAAACTCATTAATTAAGGTTAGTTAAAAAAAAGAAAGTTGTCGCTGGGGTGGGTTTTATTTTTTGTTTGCGTGTGTTCTTTTTATATGTTATCATTCGAACCCCACTCACTGTTGATGGTGCATTTTGGGTTCGCTGCTTATATTTAAAAAAATCTCTATTGGAGTTTATTAATTTGTTTATGGTGCATTTAAAATGTTGATTGCATATGATCAAATTTATCGTCAAACATCTGGATAAATCCATTATGTTACAGAGCAATCTACGACACCAAAAAAAAAAAGGTTGGTTCTGTGTTTTTTTTTTGCTGGTGCAGCAATGCCTTAACATTTTTTTTATAGTCATAAGATTTCATCTTTTTTTAAACCAACTTAAAATCCATTTATTTTGTATTGGTATGCACAAGTAGTGGGTGTGAGATTAAAGCCACTGTACCTAACTTACAATCATAAATTCTCAATGAAACTTCTTCTAAGCATCTTGTTTGCCCAAGTTGTCAGGAACGAGCACAGGCTCCCGAGAGAGCAGGGGCAACTTATTTTTTTTTCTGGGGACCTTTATTTTTTGGGTGGTGTGTTCACCTCTTAACCCCTCATTGTCCCCCTATTTGTATTTTAACCTTTTCGGCATCTCTTTGCACCACTTTCTTATTGTAATTGATTGTCCCTTTTTTAGGCCATTTTATGCCACTGCTCCAGCAAGTGTCATCTGTTTTTCTGAAACGGACTTTGCCATGAGGGCAGTGGCTAGCCCTTTACCCCCCTTCTGTGCACGTCCCTGCTTCTTGTATTAAAAATAGTTTTTTTTTTCTTGTAGAAATACAAGGTGACAGATGCTGCTAGCATATTAAGTTTACCTAGCAAACATAATGATATAAAAAGAAGGTTTATTCTTTATCTTGGTAAGTACTGAAAGCTTGGCTTATATGGTATCTCGTTACTTAACATCCTAAACTAAAATTTGTGACTGCCCAGCTTGATAGCTAGCCACCACGTGTGGCTTGAGCAATGAGCTTGTGTGTGTATTACGGTACTTTTGTATGTACTTTTGTCAGTTTCAAAACTACGTCCGGGCTGTATGGTTATATGCAGGAATGACAAGCTGATATCAACGGGTGTTTGTATGGTGTCTCATTATAAATTTGTTTTTTGTTTTTTTTTACCATACCTCACCTCAGAGCACTTGCCTCTCATTTTTTTCAGAAATGTTCTCGTCGTCCTGTCAATTGATCCTAGGAATGGGCTAGTAAAATTCTCCCTCTCTGTACTGGGATAACCTAGTAGAAAGGACGTTAAGCCGAGAATTTCCCTGACAGAAATTTGCTCATTTGATCGTGTACTAAATTCGCCAAATCACAACCGACTTACAGTGATAATCACGCAGTAGCTTTCAAAAGCTACTGCGTGATTATCACTGTAAGTCGATGTTCATTGGCTAAATTTAAAACTAAATCAGTTAAGAAATATCCTGTAGCTTTCATTGGTCGACGCAGTGTAATGCAAAACCGTGCAAAACATGGCGAGCGCTTTCTGAAGTTAATACGCTTTCGGTAGTCACTCGCTTCAAACGTTACACAATTGACATGTTACGATACGTTTGTTGAATTCATTTCAAATAAAAGTATGTATTTTCCTACCAAAAACAATCCGGAAGGCCTTTCTCTCGAAATACTCACTGTGTCGTTCGTTTCCGTAACCTAACAACGCCTGCAGCCACACGTAAAATCCGGTGGCGAAGCCCGTTAGCCTGGCTGCTTCATTAGGTCTAACGTAAACGTAACCTAGCAACAAATTCTGAGCACCGTTTTGAAATTTATTACGCTCCACTACAGTCCATATTTGATTTTTTTTTTACTTACTCTTGCAAGAGTGCTGAATAATGAAAAATGACGAGAAATTCTCTAACTAAATACCCTGCGAGCTATTGGAAATTATCAAATTTTTTTCAACACTCGTGCTTCGTGCTTCGCACTCGTGAAATTAATGTCTGCCTAAATATTAAATAGCACTCATGAGTTTATAGGGGCCAAAACACTCTCGAGTTGAAAAAAATTATTGATAATTTCCTTAGCTCTTGGGATATTACCTTTTTGTTTTCAGGTCAAGGACTTCAGGACCGTACATTATCTCAAGTATATCATAAAGTTCGGCAAAGGCTACGTGATAAAATCATAACTGGCAGGTGGGATATTTTCTTTTTTTTCTTTCTAGAAATTGTATATACAAGCTTTCCTTTTTTCAGCAACCTGTGCGAGCTGATTGGCTCTCAACAATGTCATTGTTTATTAAAATATCCCCAATAATAAGTTTTCAAGCTTATTTTCGAAGAGATTTTAATAACACTAAACAGTTGCGAGCGTGTCAGCACTGGTACAGGAATCTGTTCCGAAGTTCTTTTTCAAAGATTTTGAAAAATGGGACCCACTTTTTCGTAATCAGAGTTGGATTTTGGATCCAGAAAAGTGATGGTCACATTACGATCTCAGGCTCTTAATACACGTGCACACGTACACACTTTTTTGTAGCTTTGGGTGTGTCACCTCTATCTTGCAGAACATAGGCACTATCGTATAAAAATCTTGAACCAATAGGGCGTTCAAGTATTACGTCATCAAGAAATTGGACATTTTCAACCCCCTCTTCCGTCCTCATCATCAGTCGTAATCAGTTACTCAACCCCCCCCCCCCTCCAGTATTACGTCATTTTTTACTTTACCCCAACCCTGAAAAAAGGGGGTGTTTTTCCTTGTATATCCTGTTTTTATGAGGATTTTTTTTTATTTGCATGTTTTCACCGGTTTGCTGGGATAATGGTGCTTACGTAATGAGCTGCCCCCTCCCCTCCTCGTCATCAATAGTCACCAGTAGACAACCCCCCCCCCCCCCCCCCCCCCCTCCTGATGATGTAATACTTGAACGTCCCCCAGCCAAATGTCAAGTTAATGAAGTTTGTTTTCATTTTGTAGAAGTTGTATTTGGCCAAGAATTTATAATGTCACACACCAAAATGCTAAAAGCTCAAACTAGAGAAACTTGATCGTCTCAGCTAATTTTCGACAAACCATTCATGCGTTATAAACTCTGTTCTTCTTCAGGCATTTCAATCGCAAAAAAAGTTACCGAAGCTCAAGACACACCGTCTCATAATGTCCAGAAACTGCACTATTCTGCAAATATTCGATATTCGATATCAGGCGTATTTAGTAAATTTAAAAGATCCTGGCTCACATTTTGTCTCGTCATTTGTATGTAGCTGTTGTTGGTGTTGTCCTAGCCTACTAAGTTTATCAGGTGGTGTGCACTCCTAGAGCTGATGCTCGTGGAGGTCATGCCTCACTAGATACTTGATGCCCGGGGCTGAAGGGGCATAATATTCATGAGTGGGCTTGTTTCTGTCACTTGTGCTTGGATAGCAAGTGTCTCCAATTCCCTCGATGGCAATTTCGTGTTGTATTTGACACTTGTGTCAAATGCAGCACTGGATTGCCATCTGACGGGACTGGAGTCACTTGCGATCCAAGCACACGTGATAGAAGCAAGGCAGCTTATGGCTATTCAAGCCTCTTCAGCCCCAGCCGCCCAGTATCTAGTGAGGCATTACCTCCACAAGCATCTGCTCATTGGAGAACTTCCGATATATGTGGTAGCCTAGGACAACAACAACAACCGCTGTATACAAACAACGCGAGACAAGATGTGAGCCAGGAACTTTTAAATTCGTCAACTACGCCTGATGAAGATAGGTGTTGATATGGACTATCAAAAATTTGCAATATAGTAGAGTTCTGGACATTGCATATTGAACTTTGGTAAATTTTTTCGCGAGTGATAATGATAAATGTAACAATGAAGTTCTGTTCGTTTATTCGAGGCATTTCAATCTTGGTTGCGTGGTTTTGGGCGTACTACGTTTTATTGCTTCAGGTTCATATTTAGAGGCTATTGTCGTTGCCGCCGTATTTATGATGCATGGTCGCAATCGTAGGACTGAAGGTTCTTGGTTACTTTCGCACATCTTCAATAAGAGTTTTATACAGTAAGCTGCCACTGAGAAATAAAATAGTGTTTGCACCATTTACGTAGTCCAGGTTAAGGTTTTAGCGATCTCTTGTTCGCCTAGCCAGTGATGATCCATTGTTGCCGTAAATTGGCTGTATTCTCAGAAAATTACAAAACATGCACCAATTTCAAAGCTCAAGGAAGAAACTCAGTTTTTCTTCGCAAATTTTCAACAGTTCTAACACCGGTGGATGTAAACACAGTCGACTGTCTTCATCAGGCTCTCCTTCACATGCTACCTCATTCTTACCACTTTCGTGTGATTCAAATTTGGCAGTTTCATGTTGCCTCTGGTATTGGCTTGCCCATCTCCACTCAAAATCCGCAGTTTTACGTTGCCTCCTGTATTCGCTTGCCACTTTCGTCTCAAGCTCTCACACAATTCATAGGAACTGTATTGCAGGATTGGATGGTCTCTGGATATTCATCAGCAAGGCCTTCTCTCGGACGTGGTGTTGAATAGCCAGGGATTCAAGTCCTCTCACGTGTACGTCCCTGTTGGAATTAGACACCAGGAGGGTTCTAGTGCCTTCCCAGTTTATGTGGTGCAGTGCAATGCCGTTCGTTACTACTTGATTCCTGGTGTCTGCCAAATGCTACCTGACTCTGGTTCTAATACCCTTTCTAGTTTCTCCAATATAGAAACTAGAAATTTGAACTTTGAAATTTGTGCGTGTTTTGTAATTTTCTGAGAATGTTGAAGAACTTTCAAAGTAAAAATCATGATGTTTTTAGAAATCAGCTGTAGCGAGCTGACCAAACGGCAATGAAGCAGTTCAATCCACTTAATAAATTGTTAAATACCTGTCTGTAATTGTGCTCCGTGATTAAGTTAAAACACAAGTATTTATCAGATTTCTGGTCTTTATCAGGTACATGGTTTCAGGCATTCTTAAAAAGTAAAGGAATTGTCTTACTTTTCACATTTACTTCATAAGTTGTGAAGTAAAAGCGCTAGTAGTTACTGTACTTACGGCTTTGGCCATTGGAAAGTGGAACAAAAAACCTTTAAAATACTGTAGTGGAAAGCTTGCAAAAAAGACCTTCAAAATGGTGGAAAGCAGGTAAAAAAAAATTCTTTAAACTGATGTATTAAAACTTAAAATCTTATGATGAAAAATTAAAAGATTGACTGGTTCATTTTTGAAGAAAATAACTGATCACCGATCTACACCATTCACATAAATCAGCCAAGTTCGGTTTAGCCATAATGTTGTGTTGCCATCTCTAACCCTCGGTGTAGAGAGTGCATCATGTTCATCCTCCCGATCAATTATGCAACGCGCATGGCTTTGTGATGCCATTCCTTGGTTCCAATAAAGCCTCTTGGATACTGAGTAACAGTGCCCCTCACTAATCAGGATCCCCGTGTGTGGGCCTTCTTCATTTATTGCCCTTAAGACACTTGCATCAAGTTTAACTTTATGTAATGTTTATGACTAAGGCCGCACCAATACCAACTTTACTGATCCGATACCGACCTGGTTTTACAAATTTTGCAGATACCGGTTCCAATACAGATACCCAAAATGTATTCCCCAATTTTTTTTTTATCAATGGTGTAGTTTTCTTTAAAACTCCAATAATTATTGGAATAAAAAATTTTAAAGTAGTAACTAACAGTTAAAAGATAGCTAGGAAGACACTCGGTGATTTCCTGAGCAAAACGCAGCAAACTGCAACCGCCTGTCGTAATATCGAATTGTTCTCGAGTTATCGGTATTTCAGTGAAACTTATCAATACCACTAATATCGGCAACCGATCCGATCCAGTATCGAAATCGATGTGCAATATTTATGATGTAATGTCAAGACATGGCACCCTTTATTGTCAAAACTACCAGGGGGAAGCCAAAGGCTTATAGTGCTGTGAGAGTGTGCAGACCAGGCCTTGTATTGGAGCTGAGGGATATTCCCTTGCAAGTAAGCCAAGTGTTTTCTTGAACAAGTTCTGGTTGGGTGCAGTGCCAGTGACTTCACGTTGAAGCTGGCTCAAAGTGGTCTAGGTGCGGGGTGGAAGGAGCAGCTTTCAGTTGGTGAATGGTTTTGCAGGGAAGCCCAACGTTCATTAAAGAAAGAAAACTTACGGCTTCGAATTTAGATACTGATACTTTTTTGGTATCGGTAGTGGTATCGAAATTTAAAATTGGCTATCGAATTTTTGGTTGTATCGATGTTATCAACGTTACTGAAAAGTATAAAACATTTTTAAGTATTGATGCAGTGTCGTTAATGGCAAAGAGATCTAAAGAGTGTTAAGCATAGCTGTAATCGTTATGACGGTGTGAAGACTTGAATATTCCGAGTTTTCCTTTAAGCACTTCATTGGGTACCATTAAGTTCTTTTAAAGCTTGAAGTATCGGTCTCGAGAAAGTATGGTGATGTCATTACCGGAAATTGAAGTATCGATATTGGCATTGAATTTAAAAACCTGGTATTGCACAACCCCAGGCTTCGTTTGCTATTTTCTCATGATGATTTTGTTTCTAGGCTTAAACCTGGAGAACTGGACAAACTAGCAGCCCTGGTTGAAAAATATGGTCATCAGTGGCAGCTTATAAGCAAAGAGATGAATCGGAACTGGGCTTCATTGCAAGTAATCTATACCCGAGCATTTCACCATGGATCACGTAAGTATGCTACTTATGGAAAAAAAATTCTTTGTGAAAATTCCACAACAGATAGTTCCAATGGAAGATTTCAATTCTTCCTATTAAAAGCTTGGATGATTTTTTTTTTCTGTTAACAACATAACATTAGCAAATAAAACCGATATTCTGATTGGTTTACTGGCAGTGTTGGGAACTAGACCATCAGGCTTTATTTTATTCAACTTAATAAAAATGTCTGAAATGTAAAGCTAGAAAAGTTAGTGAAGTCAGCCTAGCCCAAAATATATATATATATATATGTTAATATAACTTTTTTCCTATTTATTGATTTTTTTTCTGCTAATGAACTTCTTATTGAAGAGAAATGAAACCCCAGGGAGTAGATATAAACAGGTGCTTCTTTGTTGTTAGTGATTTACACTTAGCTTGAACTTTTTTGGCAGCATTAGCAATAAATTCAACGTTACAAATTTTCAGTTCAATTTGTACATTTTTGACAAACAATGATAAAACACTGTGTTTGTTTTCTACGGCCACTAAAGGATGTTATTAGTGGTTTTTGCTGGCTTACTTCACTTCAGCTGTGGTTTGTTGTTGTTCTCTTATTTGATGATCATGACCACTGATCTCTTTAAGATTGAGTGTGATTAGTGTAGGTGGCAGCTTTCCACTTCATGTCAAAAATATCTTCAACTTTAGAATTGACAAGTGGGAAAGATAGGGGCCGAACGGGGGAGGGGGGGGAGATTTTATGTTTTGGGAATTGTTGGATTGTTGTTGTTGTCATTTACAGAGTGTGACTGGGTATGGTGGAGACTTGGTTCCAATTGATTTTGTGCAGTGTGATTGTATGGTATGCTGCAATGCTATTCGTTGGGTCATTCAACCTGGTGGATGAAATATGGTCAAGTAATCGAATGTGGATCCTGATTATGACGATGGTGCTGATGATGTAAAAAAAAATTAAAACTGTCAAATTTTGGGGCAAATGATCCCCGTTTTTAGTTTGCGTGGGGCCACCAGATACATAGTTGCGTACGGATGCTGGCACATGGTTTAAAAATCTGATACTGGAAAAACTATTATTATTAGAGTCGATTTAGACTCTTATGAGAACGGTTTGTCTGTCTGGCCGTGTGCTCGCGCTATAACGTTTTAACGAATTATCGGATTTCTGACAAATTCGAAAATGGGTCGAATCCGTCGGAGAAATCCTCCACTAGAAATAATAAAATATTTTTGTTTGTTGCAAACGAATGGCGTGCGTTACTTTTTCTTCAGCCGACTAACGTCAACCATCCACATCCAATGACTGGCAACTTCCTGAAATTATTCAACAGATCACTGACGTAGGCATGCGGCCCCACTGTTCTCGTACGTAAGAACTGGATAAAAGCTTGTATAGTCATGTCGGCATGCAAAATTAGCGTAGACTACTTTTTTGGCATTCATGACTTTCATGCTTAGTACTTTTTTTTTGTTGGAGCTGGGGAGGAGAAATATTTAAAACAACTTCTATTGTATGACTTTATTTTTTCAGGGAGAGGGGGTGCGAATTCATAAAACTACTTTTCGGCAATGACTGTGCTGTCTAGTTATTTCATCCATATCAGTCGTCCCGTTGGCAACATCGCCATCGTCCGTTGGATAAATGAAATATTCAAAACCCGAGACTAAACGCCGGGAGGTTTGGAGGCCTCACGTGTCATAAAACTGCCAAACGGTGCTGAATATTTTTTGTGTTGATTTAGTTCACTAGTGTTTTAATTAAACTTGCAGTTTAAAAATGAAACCGATAGAAGAATCGCAGTGGGCTCGTCTTTATTTGAGGCACGCTTTGCCATCCCATCGCAGCTGACCAAAAGCTAGAAATGCAAGCGACCACTGGTTTTACGGTTGCATAAGCGTCGTGGGACCGCGGTCAAGAAATCATTTGGATTTTTGGATTGTATTCTTAGGAGGGGGTAATTATTCAGATGTGTTAGACATTTAGTAGCCATATCGATCGCTGTATAGTGTATACGCAAGAGAAAACAATAGTGGTGTACCGATTCCGGTTCTGAGTATGGTTCCATGGTATCGGAACCGGTACTGGAACCGCTATCTTGGTTGGCCGATTTTTGAAAAATCAGCATAAACCACTAAATCACTTGATTTTGTCATCTAATTTCCTTTTTCCAGGGGTATACGATCCTTGGAAAGAATATTTTAAAGAGATCCTGGAACAGAAAATTAATTTTAGTAGCTTAAATCGTTGTAAAACCGTGCTTGAGTAGATCTTGAATGAATAGCTAACACATTTTCGCACATTTTTACTGGGCCACTTACCTGTTGACATCAACTTTTGTTGAGTAGTTTGCATCATATTACCAAAAAATCCCATCTAGCATGTTAATATACTAACTTACTAAGTAAAATACGTTACAGTTGATTCCTGTTTGTTTAAGGATGTCAGGACTTTATTATCATTAAGTTGTTTCCTATTTTCTTAGCGATCGTATCCTTGGAAACCCCTTCACGCCATTTTGTTTCTAAATCGTGCGTTCGATTGGAGTCAACAGTGCTCACAATAAATCCGGGCTGCAAAAGTCTTCAAGTATGCAAAGCTTTGCTAAGACTCATAAGCATCCAGGCTGCAAAAAATCTTCAAGCATGCTCTTATTTAGCCCAATTTTTTTTTTTAATTTTAATTAATTTTTTTGATTTTAATTTTAAGTTTAAAAAAATTAAATTTAATACATCAAGAAAACAACAATTTTAAATCTTATCTTCACTACGTGCTTGGACCAACCCAAGAAACAAAAATCCTATTTAAAAATGTAGGTTCAGGGCAGATTAAAAAAAATCATTTCAGTTTTCTGGTTATTTCAAACTATTTTTTTTAAACTTAAGTTATTTAATTTAATTTAAATTTTATTAAATTAAATTTGATACTTTCAGAAGGCAAACATTTTTAATGATATCAGCACCATTAGAAAAAGGGCTTGGCATTAATCTTGGAAGCAAAAATCTTACCTAAAAAAATCGTTACAGGTCATTTAACCTTTTTTTTTTTAATTTAATCTAAAGTTTTTAATTTTAATTATACAACTTAATATATATATCAAAATATTGTTAAAAAATTTATAAAAATGTGCCACAGCAGAACCCTGGACTCCCTGAACAAAATTAATTCATTTTTATTAACTTTTTTCCATTCCCTGTGGCACTGCCACGTGTTAATCAGAACCGTACGGAACCGGTTTTTGGTATCGGAATCGGAATTGGTGCACCACTAGAAAACAAATTGACTCTCACTGTAATTGGTCTAAACAGGTATTAAAACAAGTAATGTGGACTTTGTGTTTGCATAGCTTCATTATTCTGAGTGTACTGTACCGTGATATGAATTTCTTACAAAAAACTAATACTGGTGTCATAAGTAATAACAGTCTCACTTACATAAATTATTTTAACAGGTCATGGGAAATGGACTACTAAAGAAGATATGAAGTTGCTTGATATTGTTCAGCATCTTGTTGGAGAAAAGGAATTCATCAGTGGAAACAACAAGGTGTTTGAAAAATTGCCTTGGGAAAAGATTGGTTACTTGCATAGTACCCGAAACAGCAAGCAGTGCAGAGACAGGTGGACTCGTAAATTGTATGGGTCGATGAACCAACAAGAAACCCGCTGGGATTCTTACCAAATTCTTGAGTTTTTAACATTGTAAGTTATCAAGTCAGCTATTAAAGTACTAGCTTACAGCCCGTCTAAAGGCGGGTGAATGTATTTTACTATATTACTAAAATGACCCTTTTTGGTTGGTCTTGCCTTACTACCACCTCCCCCTCGCTTCTTCCCTCCATTCCCCTAGCCCACTCCACATCCAGTTTTCACTAACTACAATAAAGACATTTGAATAAAACTTTAATCACCCAATTTATGGGCCTAAGCTGCGTGGGTGGCATATTTTTGCAGTCAGCGAAGTAAGTTTGATCTTATCAATCCTTTATGTTTCTTACATTTTAGTGAAAGCAGTACGCCACAGTGATAGTTTACTCTTAAAATGGCGATTTCTGGAAAGTAATGCCTGGGATTACCCCCGGTTGATGTTCACGTTGCAGTCGCGCATAGCTTGCTAGCAATTGGCAAACTTTAGTGATTGGTAATCGGCAATTGTTCTTAAATTGTGTGTTCACGTTGCAGTCAAGATCGTAGCTTGCTAATGATCGCCTGATCGGTTATTGGCAATTGTTCAGTAATTCGTCATATTTTGCCTATGACCGGCAGCTGATTTTTACCAATCGGGCTCTAGTTGGTAAATATTGGTTCAGTACAGCCTTACCTACGAAGTAAGTGGAGGCAAGATCAAATTGCCTTACTAAACTAGCTGCACTTGGGACTAGAGAGATGCACCGATGTTTGCATCAGACATTGGAAATCAGCCATTTTTGACTCAATCATTCATCGGATTAAAACAGTAGATGTGAAAATATCAGAAATCCAAAATGTTGCTACATCATTTTTATTTTGTAACAGCTGCACCCACAGTCAGTATGTGGACGTTAATTTTAGGTCTATAAAAATTGTAGGTTTTATTTGTGAAATCATTGTAATTATTTCTGAGTCTGTGAAGAACGTAACTTAATTTCACTTTAATTTCTTAAACATCAGACCATTAGGTTTCGGAATTGGACGCCAGTCAATGTTTGTTCAACATGGACATTGGAATCGGCATTGGAGCACATCTGTGCATCCTTAAAAATACGAAAGTTCCGAAAACTACTATGAGAGTTCATTCCACAATCTTGTTCAAGAATTTGAAAAATTACGCTCAATCTCAAAACAGAATACTCTACCATATTCCGCAAATGTTCGATAGTGCTTTTTAGTAGATGGAACACACGTCAACTGTCTTTGTCAGGCGTTGTACTTGCTTTTCTTTTTTAGCTTACAACATGGCTTGCGCTTGGTTTCGAACACAGCGGTCGTAGCCGCCTAGATTTTGCAGCCTTCTTCCATCTGCTCATAAGGCCGTCGCTTAGGTCGTTATGCACGATGTGTTTGATGGTTGGGTTTGTGGATGCGTGGATGTTCATTAACCTTTCCTTGTTGCTCAGATGAGTTTGGATTGCCAGTGATTCAAGCCTTCTCAGATGCCTGTCTCTCTTAGAATTAGACTTAATAAGAGTTATGGTGCCTTCCCAGTCTATCTTATGTTGAGTGCTAATGTGGTGCACTGCTACACCGTTTTCTTCCCTCTTGCTCCTTGTGTCAGCCATATGTTGCTTTTACTCGAGAAAAGGAGGGAGAAATCGAGTAAAGCAACATATGGCTAACACCAGGAGCAAGAGGGGAGAAAACTGTGTGACAGTGCACCACATGAGCACTCAACATATTAGATACACTGGGAAGGCACCACAACTCTTATTAAGTGTAATTCTAAGAGAGACAGGCATCTGAGAGGGCTTGAATCACTGGCAATCCAAACTCATCTGAGCAACAACGAAAGGGTAATGAACATCCAAGCACCCTCAAACCCAACCATCAAAAACATCGTGCGTGACAACCTAAGCTTAAGCTACTTACTGCCTAATGAGCAGATGGAAGGAGGCCGCAAAATCTAGGCGGCTACGACCGCCATGTTCGAAACCAAGCGTAAGCCATGTTGTAAGCCAAAGAAAAAAAGCAAGTACAACACCTGAGGAAGACAGTTGACATGTGTACTATCTACTAAAAAGAACTGTTGAAAATTCGCGGAATACGGTAGAGTATTCTGTTTGTTTTGAGATTGAGCGTAATTTTTCAAATTCTTGAACAAGACATGCGTATGACTTTAAAAAAGTAAAAAGTCCGTTAACCACCGTTTAGAGCGGTATTGTTCAGACATAACCAAGAAACGCTTACAGTTAACCATAACCGATGAACATCCTTCGATGTTTGTCTTTGGTTGTGGTAAAGTGTAAGAGTTTCTTAGTTATGACTTTAAAAAGTATCTCTCTGGGCGTACATCTGAAGTGGAAGAGGGTCAGCACTAAAACATGGGTTTTAACTCGTGTTAGAAAATTTTTAGTCGGTTAAAAAATTTTGCATAAATTTTACGTGTCTATTCATTATTTGTTCAGAAATTTAGAAGCCGCCTCAAATGTTTCTGATGTAATTTTCGCCATTTTACAGAGTATCCATTAACTATGAGCAGTAATGGGAACATTCCCTTGGTACTGAATGGGGTACCATAATTGCTTGATCAGATAAAGCTATTTTCTTAACAGAATGGTATGTGAGTGTGTCTTGTAAATGTAGTCAGTAACTTGTAGGACAGGGGTAGCTGATAACCTAAAGCGAGTGCTAAACTGTAACATTTATTTCTGTGTGCCGGCACGAAAATATACACTACCTGTAAATTTTTGCAATCAGTTCCTGGAGGCTGTTTACTGAATGCAAAAATTTACAGGTAATGTATATTTTCGGTAAGGCAATAGAAACCAATTTTGACTCCTTCGGAAAAATTGGGCTTTCTATTTGCCTGGCACGAAAATGTCCACTACCTGTACATTTTTGCATTTAGTAAACAGCATCCAGGAACTGAATGCAAAAATTACAGGTAATGTATATTGTCGGTTAGGCAATAGAAACAATTTTGAATTCCCCGGAGAAATTGGGGCTTTTAATTTCAGGCACAAATTATAAAAGACTACGTACAAACCTAACATATACAGATTTATTTATATCAGAAAGATGTAAACGTCTTGCGCTTTCAACTTCAGAAGTACGAATCATTTAAGCACATCATGTTATTTTTATTTTTTAGACTCAGTGAAGCTAAAGCCACAGATAGTTTCCATGTTGATTGGATAAAAATTTCAAAGACTATGGGGTATGTATTGAAACTTCTATATAGCAAATTGCTGAAATTGTGAGCAATACTCCGTCAATACTCCGTCGCCTGTTTTTACTCTAGGATACATGTTGTTACTCAGAATCAATAATGATTTGCAAATGTTAAAATTTTTTGAAATTGCAGTATTAGAATGTCCATTTCACACAAAAAATTGTCTTCCTCTTAAAATTAGTACAATCTGGGGTCTAGGCATTTTTTTCTTATGCCAATTATTTAGTTGTCGAACACTATTTTTCCATACAGTCTACTCTTCTCCTTCGTAGACTCCTCTTCACTGTGTTACCTTTTGTTACAAAATGGGATATCCCTTTGCTTGTCGGCACCTTTTACCCATACTTATTTGCATACAACTTAACCTTAATTTATGCAAAACTTACGTCACCTGCCCCCTCGCACCACCTTCTCTCCTGCGCTTACATCTCCACTTTTCTTTTGCCGCGGCACACTTCGGACGTGTTTTTATTTGGTGCTACGAAAATTCGGTGATGGGAAATGCAGCGTTTTCCATCTAGAAGTTGACAACATTGGTCTTGGTTGAAGGCAACACCGTAAGTTGAATGTTAATTGTTCTAAGGAACATGTTAATTTAAATGTTAAATTTGTTCTACGGAACATGTCACCTAAGAGTTAAAAGACTTAGCCACCTTTCCCTGTTCACGGGTTAACTGCGGGAGTTGAATTGCCCGGTAGGCGGAATGTCAAACTTAAGTGCAAAAACAGGACTGCCTGAATGAACGTTTCGCTCTGTAGAAAATACAGAGCCTTAAATGTGCGGTCGCCAATCTAGCGCGGTTAAATGTTGAGAAAAGGGGGCACACGATGCCCCTGACTGATTGAAAAGGGTTATACGATAACTCCATGAGAATGTGAAATAAGCTAATAGTATACGATACCTTCAGTGTTCAACATAGTCCTAATATTAACGGAAGTACGGGTACACGATACCCCCACGGGTACACGATAACCTGGTAATACTGTACGAGTTGGAATTAAAATTCAAACGATGCATGGAGAGTTCTATGATAACTCTTACAGCGTTATACGATAACGCGGGGAACCATGAGAGGTTGTGGCATACAAAATATTTGGAATACTTCTTGTTGCGAAACAGAGTTAACGATAGCGGCGTAAGAACTAAGAGAACGCCGTGAGTGGCAGACGAT
The DNA here is from genome assembly GCA_023313725.1 of Lithobius niger. Lineage (NCBI taxonomy): Eukaryota > Metazoa > Arthropoda > Chilopoda > Lithobiomorpha > Lithobiidae > Lithobius > Lithobius niger. Next base: position 40,578 of record JAHWFP010174422.1, read on the forward strand.
GCCATGTTGCCTGCTGCTACGGGGGAGTAGGGCAGTGATAGACAGATAGTGTTGGTGTGAGAACTGTAAAGTGGGTCGTTCCATTTTAACGGCCGAGAGGTAGCCCAGCACATGATGCTGCCTTGTTGTTGAAAACTGAGTTCGTACGTGTGGAAATTCGAGATGAGACGTTCAATGTCTAACGTGACGAAGTGATAATGGTTCATTGTGGTGCGATAAAATGGTACAATGTTCGGTTGGTGAACGACGCCGGCCGCAGACGTGGCCAAGTATGGTTAGGCCTAAAAATGTGCGAAATAGGCTTACGGGCCAGTGGGTCTCATACTACTAAGTACAGTAGGCGTTGGTGGCCGGCCGGAGTAGGCCTTCCACAATAGTTGGGACGAACTTTATTTGTGCGCTGTAGATTCTGAGATGGATTAGGAGAAACAGTCAAAGAGTAGCAGTGGCCACGATTGTGATCGGGCAATGTTGATCAGGTCAGTTTGCGTTATTACGCTTGATAATGATATTTTTGCGTGCACAAATGTAGTGATGTTGGGTTTTTACTACGTAGCCGGTACGTCGCTGTAGTTTTTCAATCGTAAAAGTTAACGTTAGTTAGGTCCGTGTCCTGCCTGCCAGACGCTATGACGGTTTAAATAAATAAAAACCACGACATGATGGCCTAGAATGTGAAGCAGCACGTGTTTCCCGTAGTGAGAATGGTGATGCGCAGCAGAGCGTGCTGAGGTTAGAGACGTTCCCCACGCGTTAAGAAATATTGTGCACTTAGGTGAGCTCATTGGTAACATTGCGGTCAGTTATGGGAGTTGCGGTGAATAGGAGTTCGTAGGCATGTCGCACAAAGTGCTGTTCATTACACAGTATCACAGTATCATTGTGCTGTTTGTAAGCGTATTCTGATGTGCAATGGTTAAATCGACAATTAAGCCGATTTGTGGTGTGGTAAATAATCGCTGCCGTAGTACTGGTGGCAGGGTAGAGACCTTAGGGCCGATCTTGGAACAGGTTGCTATGGTAGGGCTACACCCTGGTTGGGAAGCTGTATAAGTCGCTGGTAACCGGCTGGTTAGCAGACCGACAATTTTCGGATTGAAGTAGATGTGTTGTTGGCCCGTACGTGATTCTTCCCCCCCCCCCCCTCACTTTGTTATTTTGATATGTGGGTTGGATTTGCCACTGCTGAGTGGGTGATGTTTGAATGGAACCCTGATACATTGTCCTTGCAGGTATAGAGGCAAAGGGTAGCCTAAGGCCTCGAGTAGGGGCTATAGTTGGTGTTTTCCACAGCAGGTGGTTTTTGGCATGGGGTGTTTGGCGAATAACCACAACGGTTAGGCAGGCAGGTTTGCCTGTGGCCACACGGGTCTAGTGTAACAGAATATATATATATATATTTTTTTTTTTTAGGTGAATGACGGAGTACACACGAGTGCCCCTGCATAAGGCGGGGCTTGTTATGAGGATATGGTAGGCGAGGTGGTTTGACTGGCGGTTCGTGTGCTTGCATGCTGTTCGATGAACGGTGACATATTAGTGGGTGGTCGAGTCGGTACTAGGGTACCTGTGCGGAGCAGTCTCAGCCATGTGGTACATGTAGTTTCTGTCACTAGGCCTATAGTTCGTGCGATGTGGACTGTGTGATAAGATTTGGTGACGGTCCTGCCTTGGTGCTGGGCTCGTGGTATGGCTTGGCGTTCAGGCCTCAGCTGGGCAGAGCCAGTGGCCAACGGAAGTGTGCAATGTATTGGGTGTGGCAGGATTCACAAGTTGTGACATTGACAAATTGGGGCTTCATCGTTAGTCGTTGCTGCACGTTCCCACCAAGGTGTGGGTGCTGGTTTGGCGGGGATACTGCTGCAGTTGATACAGGATCTGAGCCATCTTTGAGGTACAGGAAATGGGGCTGGCCGAAGCGCCACATTTCAAATCTGTCCCATTTTGTAACAAAAGGTAACACAGTGAGGAGGAGTCTACGAAGGAGAAATGGTGATTCTACCTGAGAACTTGTTCACGCAAGAGAAGCGAAGTTCTCCGAGTAGAATCCGACTAAACTGTGTTACCTTTACGACCCGCCCGCCTCCCTGGCGCTTCTTTAGTGGCTCCGCTGCAAAAGACAGTGGAGATGTAGGCGCAGGAGAGAAGGTGGTGCTAGGGGGCAGGAGACGTAAGTTTTGCATAAATTAAGGTTAAGTTGATGCAAATGAGTATGGATGAAAGGTGCCGACAAGCAAAGGGATATCCCATTTTGTAACAGAAGGTAACACAGTTTCGTCGGATTCTACTTGGAGAACTTCGATTCTCCTGCGAGAACAAGTTCTCTGGTAGAATTACCATATTTGCATACACTTCAGTGTAAATATCTGAACAGAACTAGAACATTGCTTAATCTCAGCACTTGCTGATAACTTTAAATTTCCTTCCAGAAGAGCATTATCATCCCTAAGTAATTTACTTATTAAAAATGACATGCTTAAATTCCTGTTTTTAATTGTGCAAAAATGACATCCTTAAATTCCTGTTTTTAATTTTGTTTTCAGTACAGAAAATTAATTTGGCGAGCTTATATCATCATCAAATTACCCATAAAATTACAGGAAAGGTGATTACTGGAGCAGAATACATTCCATGATTGCTGTCTGTTTTTGGATGCCAAAACTTTCAGTACCTTCTAAACCAGCGAACAAGACGAGCAAAATGCACCACTGTTGGTGACAGTCCAGCTCATTCCTTATTGATAACAGTATTGTTGTGGCTTGGTGCTATGTCAACCATAGCCAGATATGAATCTTCTCTGCAATGTGCATAGGAAAGTTTTAAAACTCAAACCGCTTGCAAGCCACGTGAAGCAGAAGCTCCTTTGCTGTTTTTAAAGTCAAGCTGCTGAGTGCTGAGGTCTACCCGTTGGTTTAAAGTCAACCATTTGTAAGCCAACCGTGGGCCAACTAAGCGAGGAAAAAACTGCCAAGTTCACTGAGCTTATGCTGACAACATATGAGCACGATTGGCTCACGTGCCATTAGGGTGATAAATCTGCATGATACGTGCAATATTGATAGCAGCTAGTCTTCACTCTCATCATCTTGAACTTTACTAATAACGAGATAAAACATAAAATAACTAATTTTGTTGTTATCAGCCATGTTTGTGTTTAGTAAGTTTCAATTAATGTTGTTTTTAACCCTTTACTGCCCATGCCAAACTGGTTCGATTTTTTTTAGAGTACCGTATGTTACTAGGTAGATCGTGGGATTCGAGTCGGTATTCACTTGGTTTGAAAATAAGGACACTGACCCCAGGGACCCCTCACTAAGCTTGCATTGCGCATTGGTTGTTTGTTGTTTAGTATCCGACCATTTAAAGGGGAGCTGGGTGTTAAAAGGTTAATATCAGGAATAAGCCGAAGACACTGACCCCTAGTGACCTCAGCGCTCTAGCA
>JAHWFP010174425.1:7843-33330 GCA_023313725.1 Lithobius niger
AAACCCGGTGATTCGATCCGGAAACCTCCTAACATAGCAGGGAGATGAAGTAATGTTCAGAATAGATCCCATATTCGCTGAAGGAGTCCGTTTGCCTCTCACATTACACTAATTTTGTCATAGTTTCCTTTCAAATCATCGTTCAGATCAGCTTCTCTAGACACCTTAATGGTGTGTGCAATACGGAGAACTGGGATAAAAACACTGTAGCCAGCAGCACAAGCGAGTAAAAACAAAACCTTATATTTCGGTATCAAATGTATCAAGCGCGTGGTACCTTGTACACTGATGAAGGCATCGCGTGCTTGACACATCTGATACCGAAATATAAGGTTTTGTTTCTACTCGCTTGTGCTGCTGACTAGTGTTTTTATCCCACTGATTTAGGCAGCTAGGGTGAGCTCTCCCACTGATCACCCACAGCGACCACCTTGGAAATATGCCGTTTCTTAAAAATAGGTTAAAAGTTACTTTTTTCGAATATTTCGACCTTTCAAACGTAAAATTTCAAACATAACCGTAAAAAAAAGATATAATTATTCTTTTAGACTTCCGTATAGAGCGAAAGCTGGGAAGACTATTGCAACAATTTTGTCCGTCCATCCGTCACCTTTTTCTACTCTTGAACGATAACAGATAGAGACAACCGGTTTTCACCTTTAAATTCAGCGTCATAAAATAATTCTGTTATTTTTTATATTAATTTTAACTAATATTTGGACGTTGAATCTAATGGCTAAAACCGTTTGTCTCTGTCTAGTACCGTTCCGGAGTTGAAAATGGAGACGGGCAGACAAAGTCGTTGCTATAGTTTTCGCAGCTTTTGCTGTACAGAAGACTTAAAAACCGGAAGTATGAGGTGGAAGTGGCCCGAAAGTGGCGGAAGTATACAGAAGACCGCTTGTGACCAGATAGTGGCTGTCCCTGCTTGTTTATTTACCTTTTCGTTTCCTAATTCGAAAACGTTAGCCTGAACAGCCCACCCTGTTTTGGTATATTAATTTACTACCTAGGATTTAGTGAACAAAAATGTAATACCTGCTTTTTAAGTGGCTTTCGGAGTCGTAAATTGCACAAGATTACCATTTTATGATGGGGTGCCAGTATACCTTCGTGTTCAACAGTGAGTGCTGCCGACGGCAACCTTAATTTACTAACTGTTTCACCCTTTATCTTCGAAACCTGTTAATTTAAATTGGGGATTGTTATGGCATCTTTAAGCGACTAGCCCGAGTTAAAGTTTGTCGAAGGGTGGGACGGACCATTAAATTTAGCAAACGAGTGGTAACCCTTTACTTTATTACTCTGGTGGAGGTTGTAAAATCAACATTTAAATGCGTGTTGGGAATGTGTCAGAGAATCATAAACGCGGTCTAAGAGTGTTTTTTTCTTTCTCTTCTAATTCTTGGAACCATAAATTATGTAGTATTAACATACACAAGGAGTTGAATCAACGCAAGGGGGTATGGATAATAAAATATTGGGGGAAGGGGTGGATTTTCTGACTGGGCCCAGATTTATGCTGAAAAATCGCGACTGATGCCCATTTCATTGACTTAAACTTGGATTTCCTAGCCTCTCCGTATGTTCGGCCCTCGATCCGTTTCTTGCATTTGATAAACATATTAAAAAATATAATTTATTTCCGATTCTATTAATTTAGTTTTAAATAAAAGTGTTGGGATCTTACGTAACCTGAAACAAATTGCGGCTCGTGATCAGCTTCGGGCAAAAAAAGTGGATCGGCCCAGATATTTTGTTATGTTGAGGATAAATACCAATGAGGCCGAAATAAAAAAATTATTTAAAATGTATGGGGGAGGGGGGGGATTGAGGCTTAATGGCGCGTCGACAGCCAGGTCATTAGTGCCAATGTGGAAGGTGCAGGGTTCATGATACTCTCCAGCTAAGTAGCTATAGTTACCTTGGCGGCCTTTACTTGGTTGAATGATATCACTACTTTCAAAAGCCAAACAGCAAATAAATCGGAGTATGTTCCATTATTTTGATATTGGTAGTGACGACGGCCCTAGTTTATTTAGTTTGAAATAAATGTTTTATGTCCAGTTTATTTAGTTTTAAATAAATTAAACGAAATTGCTTATGTAGATGAAAACGGTCGATTTTGAGCGTAATTAGACGTTGTGAAAGAGAAAGAAGTTTAGTACAGGAAGGGGTACACCCAGGGATTCGAACCGGGAAACCTGCGATCTTCGCTTTCACTACTTGATCCCCGTTGTGCTTCAGTATGTTTTGTTTATGTGAAATGGTGTTGAATCATAACTTTGAACATATATACAGCAATGGTTGTTCCTATTGTCATATTTCTCGTGTTTGGCTCCAATACGTCACGTATTGCGATTAATTTCAGTGAGAGCGGAGGAGATTTGTCGCAATCATGTCAGCCGGTTAACTTGTGAATTTCGTAGAATATGCTACCAATAAATTGTTATTGGTATTTTTTATTGGAAGTAAATAGTTTTTGCTACTGTAGAAATATTGCAAACCGAACGCATCGCTCCTGTGCTTACCCTATACTTGTTCTTGTGCTTCGCTTGCTCCCCTTGCTTCCTATTGCTTCCTATGCTTCCCGTGTTCCTATGCTTTGCACCCTATAGTGTCCTCGGCCTATCTTGAGTTCTCCGCATACCGAACACAGATAATCGATTGCACGTTTTCAGTAGCAGAGTACCTTGTTGATATCCAAGATGGTTACAAAAACAATGGCGGCCATCGATTAAAGCCGTCCCCTCCAGGAAGACGTAGCCGCTCACAAAATACTTGCAGAACTTAAGATACACCACGCACACAATAACTTACTGATTATATTTTTACTCTCACATATCCTATGCTGCTTCTGTTTGTCACCCCAATCTCAAAGACGGCGTGCAAAGAGGGGGCGCGGGGCATTGCCCCTGTCTTTTTTGCAAAATGTCCTTTTGGAAAAAAATAGTCTTTTTATGCCGACATTTGCTGGTGGGACGGTGCCTGAGAAGGGTCAGAAGGGTTAAAAAAGGCATAAATGGGCAAAAAAGAGGGAAAAAAGTTCCTCATAAAAAATATCCACTAAAAATGACTGTACCCTTTGACTAAAAGCCCTTCCCTTTCTGGTGGCTACTCAAAGATGTGCAGCGAACTTCGGGCAAATAATTTTCAGAAGCACCCCCTTTTCTAGTATGTTAGCTTTCCTGCTTTACACTTTGACTCCAATTCACTGACCCATTTCGGAATAAGTTTGTTGGCGCTCGCATAACTATTTATATGAATCGCTGCTCAAATTTATTGGTATAGAGCAGTGACACGACGTAGTATTATTGTGTATAACTCTATGGTGGAGCCAGTTACTGGGTTAGCTGCAAGGAGCACTGGAGGGAGATAAGGAAGATCGTCGTATTGAAGCCAATGCTATTAGACTGGATTTCTTAAGCCTATAACGCACGATATTTGTTGTTGGAGAAAACAGCGTTCTTTTAAGCCTAAGAAATCCCCTCTCAAAGCACTGTCGTGACTGGAAGTGCCGTTTTTTTCGTTACATTTTAATCTAGTGCACCTTGTAGCTATTACCTCCAAATGGTGTCTCGTAGCCAATATGACGTCACATGACGCTGCTCTATAGCCTACTATTATTGTAGGCAGAGAACCAGCGGTGAATATTTTACACTCTATCCATAGGAATATATTATTTACATTTATTAAATATAGGCTAATTGTCAAGTTTTACCTGGTACCTCTATTAAAGAGGAATCATAAATCACAATAACTAGTTGCACGTTTATTGACCGCCATCATCATGTATTACGCACAGAACATTAGCACTCCATGCAGTGTATTGTTATTCTAGTTTAATTTAGTTACACAATCGGTCGGATCAATACAAATTTGCATGGAATAATAATGAGACTAATGATGTTAATTGTTTGCACTAATGATTATCGCGCTGAAATAACAAACGAAGGCTCTCAATATAAACGGGGAGTTGTTGAGAATTTTTGGGTGTCGAGTGTTGACTTTATTGGAAAAATTTGTAAAGTGTACACATCCTCAAGAATTGACGCGATGGCTGCACAACACACAGAGGCAGGGCTTATTGCATTAAAAGTTGCGGGAAAGAAAAGATAAACTATGATATAAAGATAAATATTATGCATTATTGCAATGGAGGTTTCACCGAGGTGAAATATGTCTCCAAATTCAAACAAACATCACCAGATGTTTACAATTCTCGATTTCCAACCTCGCGGATTAAAACCTCGACGTCCCATCCGGGTCGATGGACAACACGCGCTGATCAAGCTAATCTTAAGCTAGAGCGTATGGAAGAGGTTATTTTGTATTTTACGTGTTCTTAAATTAGCAAGTTATCAGGTGTTTTTTTCAGGTTGAACAATAATTATGGAATCTTACGTTTCTATTTGTGATAAACAGGACGGAAAGCCAAATGGGCTCGAGAAGTGTTAAATAAATACGGATGCAAACCTATTTACGTTGCCTTTTGGGCTTGAATGTCAGACGACATGAGCGGGGAATTGAACCCACGACCTATGAAACCAAAGTCCTACGGCTAAGCCACGCTGACACGCCACTGACACTGAAAGGCCGAGACAGACACTACCTTTCGAAGGCTGCGTTTAATTGCTTTGATGCCTCTGGGTTCAAAACGCGCCTTGAAGGTACTGTCTGACAGGTACTTACATTGCGTTTGGAACGCAACGCAAAATATCAAACATGTTCAATACCTGCATTGGGGAAGGCGGCGTTCGAGAACAATATCAGCCAATCGCTTCAAAAGACTCAGTACCACGTGACTGCATTTCATCAAAGGGGTCGAATGTTTTCCTACCTTACTACTTTTACTACCTTAAACTCGATCCACAACGCACTGTGTGTCATCCTTTTTCCAGTGATCAGGCGTCACCAAGACGATTGAACGCCGACGATTGAAGAGCGAAATGGTGCTGTCTGTCCCAGCCTTAAGGTCGTGGGCTCAGTTCCCCGCTCAGGCAGCCTGATGTTTAAGTCCAAACGGCAACCTAAATAGGTTTGCGTCCGTGTTTCTATTTGTCATACCTAGTACGGTAAATTAGCAAAACAAAATGGCACAACAGAAAAATATTAGGGGGAAAAATACGAATATTTTCAAGAATTTTTTCCCAATAAAAACAATAACGACCGTCTTGATACCAATGGTGTCAAAAGTACCGCCTCTCCAAAGTGGCCCACCGAGCCACACTCAGTTATGGATGACTGATTTGCCAGAGTCGATATGATGCATCACACTCGATAATGTTGCACAATACTGGCGCGCTGTTTCTTCAAAGGGTGTCGAAGTTTTCGTCATACTTCTTAGAATATTATGTTAACGACGATGTTTTGGCTTTAAAAAGCTTACATGAAAAAAAAAATGTTGAATCTTCTATTTTGTACGTCCATGTTCAAAAGCTTGTAGTGACTCTCCCTGCCCCAGCTCTTACTACGTCAGTATTGGACGACCTGACGCTGGGACTGATGACAGAGATTGAGCGGAGATTGGGTGGATATCTCAGTGTGCCCTGCTCTTAAGTTATGCTTGCATTCGCTTGCTGTATCGTGAGATCGAACCTATTGTAAAGCTCATGCATTGCAATACCAACCTATTGTTATAGTGTTAGGTAACCTGAACACTGTAACCAAACCTTCATTCGATCTCAATCCTCCATCAATGTAAGTAGCTTTTGGCAAAAAGATTAGAAATCTTTATAATAATATCGGAGGCCGGCTAAAAGGAAAAGGAAAGCCTAAAGGAAAACCACTTCTCCCCTCCTCGCGCCCGCATTGAAAATGCACTCTCCCACTCTACGTGCAGCCAAAAAGGAGCCAGGCATGAGTGGTCGATCAATCTGACAAATCGTCGGGAAGAGTGCCGGGAAAATATCCCGGGAAATGTGTCCCGGGAAATGTGACCGGCCCCGTGCATAGCCCGGGCTTCCTCTAGTTATTAATATTATTTCTCCTGAATTGTCCCAGTCCTCCTAATTTAAGTCATCACCTCCTTGTTGTTCGTTTTATTATCATTCATCACATAATTTATAGATTATTTGGTCAAAGACGTGGCAGGTTGAGCTAATGTAGAACAACTTACATTTATCAACTATAAATAACTGAACCCAACCAAATGTCTATTCATTACTAAATTCTTGTACATTAAACCAGCCGCACACTGTTATTTCATGTTAGGGTTGTCCACCTCCCAAACCTTTACAAGCTTACCAAACAATTGTACCGTTGTGCATTCTGAATGTTTTTTTTTTTTTTTTTTTAATATTTAATGTTCTTTGATGACGTAACCACAGTCAGCTGTGGGCTCCATGTTCGAATTTGCGACACTCTTGATCGTCACCAGTAGAGCGTACCTTGTTAAAGTCCAGCTAGCCGCACCAACCACATATGTGTCGTAATACGACTACTAAGCTAACTCCAACAAGCGGAGGATATTAACAAGGTGCACCTATGAATACCTTGAAAAACCATGAAATATGAATTATTGATTTACAGGTGTGCAAAATATGCCAGAACGCTAGTACGAGGTTCGCGGGAAATTTCAGAGTACTGTGGAAATTCACCATGTAGGCAAGCCATTTTTTAGTGAATTTCCACAGTAAAAAATGGCTTGCCTACATGGTGAAAGGCTGTGGAAATTTGAAAGATGTGTGGCAAAATTTTGTGGGAAATTTTGTCCAGTAAGAATTGTATGCACCCCTGTTGATTTATAATAAAACTAGATCGTTTAAGAATAATATGTAGAAACTTACTAATGTTACGCCGGTCTAGTAGGAGCCATACTTACCTGTAGCACTGTCTCGTTTGTTGTCGCGTTAGCGTTTGTTCCTTTGGGGCTCAGAGTTTGATTGCCCTCAGCTTTTCGGCAACAATGCATGTCCTAATATTTCGTTTGTTACCGACTGTTATTAATATTCGACATTACCCTTCACTTTACTGGCTGGTCGCCCTTTCTCACTTGCTGGCATGCCCTTTTTCATTGCTTCCTTGCAAATAATGAATGTGTTTCCCCCTTTTTCATTGCTGCCGTGAAAAGAATGAACGTGCTCTCCCAATCACCTTGTTCCTTGCATTTGCATTGGCTGCCACAACGACTTCTTTCCTAGTTTGCCGACCCTCGCCTACAGTTCGGCGCAACGAAATGTATATATACATATATTCCTTAAAACTTCCTTGGAGTTTTAATAACCATTATCGTTGTTATATTTCATTTTTGGCCTGACGGACAGCCTAATCCTTCTGTAAGCGTTCCACAAACCGAAATTCTTCAAACAAAAAGGGGAACCATGTTTTCTTGGGAACTGCGAAGGCCTATATTTATTCGGAGTTCCTTATGTTAGATTTTCTCGATTGTTTCGTATCGCCAAACCGCCAGAACCCGACAGATAAGTCGACGAAGTGGGCCATCTTTCTTCCGCCAAGTACATACGAACACGACTCGGCAGCAGCCAGCAGAGATGGAGTGATCATTCGACGACGGCCGTTCGATGCACCGCCGTCGATTCCTGGGAGAAAGAACTTACTTTCAAGAGGGTTTTGGTTGAAGAGAGAGAAAGGGAGAGAGAGGGAACCAAAGTAATTGCGATAACGACATTGCGGCGCGGCGTCTTATCGTCGAAGCGGCCTTCTGGATGGGCTCGTGGAAAGATGCTGCTCCTCGAGTTTGGCCGCCATGATGCGCGCTCTTGGCAGGCCATCTGGCAATGAGAGAGCCGCGCGCGTGGCCGTATACGTCACTCACTTAGGATTTTAGTACCGTCCTTTCACGTCCATCCCTGCGAGACTTGGCCTTCAATTCAACTTGGCTTCAAGATGATTAAACCAGGGTAAATCAAAAAGGGGAAGGAACTGTCACTTTGCCAATATGGCTGAATGAACCGGCTGATTTTCGTTACTAAATTTAGGACGTAATTTCTTCAGGCGAGACTCAAAATGTATGTCGAAATTGCGTGGTAATTGATTGAGGACAGCCGTTAAGTGCCACAAAATTAGAAGATCGCAACGTTTCGACTGTCAGATCTAAATCATTTTCGAGTGGGTGAAAAAAAAAACTAAGACATCATGGTGCACACATAACATCAAACAATTCATCAGGGCCTTTTTTAACATACTAACTGGTGGGGACTGGTTGTTCGCGGCTGCTACGCGGCGCAAGATGGTGTACCAAAGATGTCAAAGCAGAAGATAAACGCAAAATCAGCCATTTGATAGCAGTAATTTTGACCGTGTAGTGACGTAGTAACGTGTTACTTCGCTTCGCTTTAAGTTTTCTACTGTCTGATGAGGGCTTAACTGTATGGACTGTCGCAAATCTGGTTTACTTGCATGTTTGCTGGGGCCAATGGCCAATCTTAGTCTTGTGTGTCTATTCTTACATAGGTGGACATTATCTATACCTTGTAATTATATTTCCGGTTCCTGCCTCTAGAACCTTCTGAAACTTTCTATTTCCCATAATACCCTGGCCATTTCGCGGTAGTCAGGGGTTCTGGCGTTAACAAAACGTATTTAAGCAAGGGGGCCAGCATAGAAAATCAGAAAGCCTTCGGGCCAGCCAACCGGCTGGTCCTCCCTCAACCCCTGCTAGGTCTCCTAGTTAGGGGGATGTTGGCTGTTAGGCCTAGGCCCAACTTTGGTTAGACTCTTTTCCTCCAACTTAAAGTAAGCCTTTTTATTAAGCCTCTTAACCCTAGCTTAACCCCAAAGTTCCCCAGCTTCCCTTAGAAGAATTTGTTCAGTCTAATTTCGGTTTAGCTCTCCCACTTTGTTATTTTTCGTCATGGACACAGGAGATTCGTGCAATCCCTGACGCGCGTAAAGCTACCCCACGCGTCCCGAGGCAACAGCGTATCACAAATTTACTAGAAACAATATATTCCAAACCTTAGCAATCTGCACTCCTTCCGGCGCTTGGCCGACGCCGGTTACACCAGCTAACTTCCTGTTCTCGTCTGAATGAGATTCGCGAGAGGCCAATCCCACAATTTATTTATCTTATTTATTTCATTTATGAAATTATTGTAACGCCCTATAAAGAGCATTTAAAGCAATTTCAGATTAAAACAACAATTTTTAAAACAGAACAAAACATGGCGGTGCCAATGGTGGACACCGTTCTCGCCTCTACTCTCGCCTGAACGAGATTCGTGAGATACACGACCCATAATTCAACGTTCCTGTCGTAATCTGTACTGCGGTGTGCGACGAAGGCAACGCCTGTATTAAAGGTAGGTTGCCACAAATGTGAAAACGCTGTATATCTTGAAAACGATGCAAACATCAATTTATAAAATCGAACAGCTATTGGAAAATTAGTTCATTCTTTTGCCTGTGCTAGGATGAATTTTGCAAACACTATCACAGTTTGACTGTAACTGTGCATGTTTTACCCGACTCGTCGGACTTAAGTTTCTCCAACAGTGGGCAGAGATGGAAGTGGGTCACTTTTCCGACCCGTGACCCACGACCCATTTGACCCACCCGATAAAGAACAAAATATGACCCACCGTCTGTGACCCATCCCACTCTATGGAAAAATAATAACAGTATGCAAATAATACAGTATGCAATATGGGTTTTTAGCCTTTTGCCGGAAATTTTTCGTAAGAGTAAGAACAATTTTTAAAGAATTCTAGTAAGACTACTGATTACCGTGGATCGATGGGTTAACGGTCTTGACCCATTACCCACTTGACCCACGATAAAAAATGTGACCCATTTGATCCTCTGACCCACAGACCCTCATGGGTCATTTCCATCTCTGACAGTTGGCATTTTCATGAACTCGTCGAGCTACTCAGCTCTGATGCCCCACTTCCTCAAAGTAGTTCGTAAGTGAGGCTTTAGCATTGAGTTGTTCGGTAAGTTTATGAAGTGCCGATTTTTGAGTTACTGTGGCTGAATTTGCACACCGTGTTCAATCTTAATGGCGGCTGCCATCCCATCGTCTCAAAGCGGAAGTATCGCAGCAGGCGCCGCTAAGCCTTAAATCGTGAATTTACCATACATCGTCCTAGGTGGCCTTTGTGACTTTGAAACGCTTTGTCAGGCGGCAAATTGATAAGTTAGGGAATTTATTTTGTTTTGGATAATGACGAGCATGCTCATGACTAGATGCACGTTCCTCGCCTTGCTTTTACCGTTATTTCGAGGCACGTGCCGTGTCGTTCGTGCGCTAAGCCTAATGCAACGTCCATGCGGAACGAACTGATCATTATCGCTGGAAATGAGCCTGAAAACGAAGCACTTAGGGGAGGGGAATATGTGACGGGAACAATTTCGCGAGACAACGAGGAAATAAGAGTTAAATTCACTGCGTTACACACATGGCGTGAGCAATTGAGGAGCTGATGGTTAGAGGAAGAGATGAATCCGTGAAATCTCAACCCTTCAACTCATTCCACTTTGCGAAATTCTCTCAAGTTAAAAGTGGTGTAGATCGTGGTTCTAGGATTGATACACGAGATTTAGGGTCTGCAGGTTCTTCTGCTAGGGAAAAATTGCTAATTTTGTCCAATCGCACGTAGGTGGCATAACGGTTCTAAATCCCTCGTGGACCCAGGGAAAAAACTACTTCTCATATGAACCTAATTTAGTATTCCTTGGTAACAGAGTTCGTACGTGTCATCTAAACTGAATTCTGGGCCTTTTCCAGCCTTTTCCAGGCTCGTAAAATTTTGTCAAATTAGTTTTGGCGTAACGGGATTTGCCCTTTAGGCGAAAGCTTTTAATCTGCATTTTTTGGGGGCAAAATGGGATTTGGCGAAACGGGGGGTTGGGAGTCAGTTTGCCCCAAAATTGTTTGCTTGTCGAGGAAGAGCCCAACATTTTACTCTTGCATCCCCTCGTTGGAAAAAGCTAGTTACGGCACTGTGTAGCAGATTCTAGAATATTCTTGGAGGCTTAGTAGATTTTTCGTTCTATTCTATCTACCAGTTTGCTTAATTCTGTTTGTCTTTCTGTTTGTCTTTGTGAAATGTTTTTTTCGGAGGATTTTTTTAATTCTTTTTTTGGCCTGCATTTTTAGGGTTAAAAGTCAAAATGCGTAAATTAAAAAAAAAAACTGTTTGGGAGTTGGGACTTATCGATTCAAAGGTCAGGAATACTTGGTGAATGGGCCAATCAGATTACAGCTATAATCGTTACCATCGCGACGCATACGACGGAACAGACGCAGCACGTGGCTCTGCAGGGCGGGAAAATTAATGGACACAGATTGGGCGCCGTTCTGATCTGGAATGCAGCCAACATGTTTGTCCGCGAATGGGACGAACGCGTTTTAAAGCCGATGATAAGGCTCCAAAAGAAGATAAAAACGTGGCCTTAAAGGTGGTGGTTTTAAAGGATGGATGTCACTGTTCTTTGCAGATATGTAACTAAACGGTTACTTCTGTACTGACTTCCAGGTACAAGCACTCTTTTTCAAATTCCACACTGTAGAACACTCTTAAGACTCAACTTAGAAACCATTTGCATTTCCATAAGCTCTTCCACTGTGCACAACCTTATTCTTCCAAACACCAACAAATTTTCAGAATATATCGGAACTCCTAAAAAAGTTCAGCAAATTTCTGCAAAAAAACACCAGGAGCGGCTTGACACAAAAGTATAAGAACAGGCAGAAGCATCCATGCAGACGCCACTTCGTTCCGTATCAGTAAGCAACACTGATCGAGGTCCCTTCCTGGCCACTTTTAAATCCATATAACTAAGATCGTAATATTTGTTTGTTTGTTTGTGTGTCGCCCGATTACCGAGAATCCCCACTCCTGAGTATATTAAAGTCAGGGGCGTACTGGCCATACGGGAAAACGGGAGGTTTCCCGTGGGGCCTATGCCCTAAGGGCCTGTCAGGGCCTACTGAAATTTTTTTCTAATGACAAATTCCTATGAAACGCCACAAGAGAAGGGCCTACATTACCCATTTCCCGGGCCTAAATGTCCCTCCCAGTACGCCCCTGATTAAAGTCACAGGGGTAATCTCGATAATCTTAATTCTTTCGTTTGTTTGTGTGTCTGTCAAACGGAATGACCTGTATAAGTAATGATTCGAACGCTGTTTTCAACAAAGAGGCACAGTACTGATGACGTCATTTTTATTTTTACTCACGATATTTTCATGCAAACGGGATCTAGGCCTCTATGCCTCTTAACCCTGGCTCTAACTAAATCTAATGAAAGCTTGGACGACTGCTAACGAGAAACCACATGTATGTGTATGAATGTCAACAGTGGGAATCTCGATAGTCTTTATTCTGTTGAAATCCGTAGTGGCAATCTCAATAATTTGTTTGTTTGTGCGTCTTTCATTCGAATTGTGTGTGTAAGTAATGATCCGAACTGTCTTATTTCAACAGAGATGACGTCTCTGTTGACGTCATCGTCTACTGATGACGTCATGTTTTTCCCAGTCGCAATATTTTTTCATGCAAACGGAATGTAGGCCACTATATCTCTTAATCTTGGATCCAACTAAACCATGCGCAATGGCTGTTTAGCCGTGACGTCACCATAAGTAAGCCAATGACGAACGAGAACAACGGGTGTTTGGCCGTCTGATTGGACTAGCCCAGTCACGTGATATGCACGTCACAGCGAACAGCCATGGCGTGTGGTATAAATCTAATGAAAGTGTGGGCGACTGTTAACTGGAAATTACAGTATTTTCATCCAAACGGGAAATCATAACAATGCTATTAAAAACCCGGATACATACGGGTATTTTTAGCGCACTTGGCGTTGGGGGTGGCGGGGGGGGGGGGGGAGGAAGGCAAGGCGTCTTTAGACCTCTTGACTTCCTTATGGGATACTTGTGATGGTAGTTCTTAGTGTGAGTTTGTTTACAGCATTTTCTAAAAATTTCTATTATTTTATGGTATTTATGACACAAAACAAGAATGTATGGCAAATTGATGACATTTCGTTAAAATGCAATAATTTTAAGACAAGCGGGAGCCCTGCAGGAGTTAATAAATGCGAACACGTTCGTAGGAAATGAGAGTGCAGTGTTCGTATCGACCTGTAAAATCGGGGATAATCAGGGATATGAAATACGGTCAGTGAAAGTCAGAGAAAAAAATGGAAGATTGGTGAAAGGCAGTGATAATCAGGGATGTTCGTTTTTAGAATGAAGTATTTTTTGGGGAAATAATTTTCGTTTTTAGATTGAGTGAAAGAACTCGCTTTAATTGCTACTATCGTAGATTCGTGACCTATTTTTTAAATAAAAAAAAATTGAGAAAATATTTGTAGCTGCCGTCCAGATGTAGTTAAGATACCAGGCCTGCGGAGTGAGCAGTTGACGCTGTGTAACCAAAAAAAAAAAAAGAAGTACAAGTGTTTTGGTCATGGATAAGTCTGGGAAAATAAGTCTGGGAAAATCAGGGGGTATTCATTTTCAGATATGTGTTCATGCTGCTGCTATCACTTTTCACAAGGTCGCCTGGGAGAAAGGCTGTAGGTTTCGTTGGCATGCGTGCGTGAACTAGCATTGAGCCAGGAGGAGAGACTATATTTCAACCCCAGTCGGCCTTGGCGTGAAGAAAACATCCTCTTCCGCACTTCAAGGTCGTTCAACGTTTATGCGCGAGGAGCTGATTCATGTTCTAATCGTAGCACGAGTAAATAGTTTTCGAGCCCGTTTATTAGGTCAAAGGCGTCAGTCAGGTTTGCTTTTTATCATGTGTGTACGACTACCCAGGTTTCCTACTTTTGGATAACTGTCATTCTTGCCACTATCCTGGTTATTAACATGGTTCTAACCAAGGTCGAGTGGAATGATAGTTTACAGGAAAGTTGGGTTGCAACTCTTCGTCTACCACTCTTCTAATTGCCACCCTCCTTGATTAAACATTCGTTGCAGCTATTCTTCCGCCGCCATCGTTGAATTTATTCTTTCGCCACTATCGTATAGTTGGCACTTTTTTGATGAAATCTACGTTGCCACTGTCATTTTGCCACCTTCCTACTTGCCACTATCCTATTTACGTTGCCTTTCGGACTTAAATGTCAGACTGCCTGAGTCCAAAAAGCAACGTACATATGTTTGCATCCGCATTTATTTATGCTACTATCTTAGGTGCCACTTCCTTTACCAATAAAATTGTTGCCACTATTCTTGATAAATTATCGTTGAATTTTTTTCACCACTATCATCGTTGCTACGTTTCTTTGATTCGATCGGCGTTACCATTATCATTTTGCCTACTTCCTACTTGCACTATCATAAGTTCAACTTCCTTTACCAACACAATTTTTGCCGTTGTTCTTTGTAAACCATCGTTGCAGCGATTCTTCCGCCAGCGTTGAAATTTATTCTTTCGGCACTATGGTAGCTGCTCCTTTTCTTTGGTGAAATCGGCGTTGCCTCGACTTTTTTGCCACCGTTCGCCACTATCGTAGGTGAAATTTTCTTTACCAATGAAATTGTTGCCACTATGTTTGGTTAAACCATCGTGGCAGCTATTCTATCGCCAGTCGTTATTTTATTCTATCGCAGGTTAAACCCCCTTTTTGCCACTATCATAGTTGCCACTTTCCTTTGGTTAAATTGCGTTACCACCATCCTACTTGCCACTATCCTAGTGCCACCATCCATAGGTTACCAATTTTAGTTTTGTCACTATTCTTGGTTAGACGGGCCAGACACGGCCCGTCAGTCTGGCTTAGCGGTAGGACCTTGGCCTTTGGTTTCAAAGGTCCTGGGTTCGATTCCCCGCTCAGGCAGTCTGACATATAAGTCCAAAAGGCAACGCAAATAGGTTTGCATCTGTGTTTAGTTATTTCTTGTGAGCCTTTGGCTTTCCCGTCTTTAATTCTTGGTTAAGTCTTCGTTGCAGCTGTTCTTCTGCCATCGCTGCATTTATTCTTTCGCCATATCATAGTTGCCACTTTCACTGGTTAAATCGGCGTTACCACTGTCCTTTTGCCACCACCCCACTTACCACTCTCCCAGGTTGCCACCAATCATAGATTACCAATTTCATTTTTCCACTATTTTGGTTAACCCATCATTGCGGCTATTCTTCCGCCATTGTTGCATTTATTCTTTCGTCACATCACAGTTGCCACTTTTCACTGGTTAAATCAGCGTTACCACTGTCCTTTTGCCACCGCTACCACACTATCCTAGGTTAAACTTCTTTATGCCCCTATATTTCGGTAAAACCGACGTTGAACAGCACCTGTTGGCTGAGCAAGCCTCTGGTTCTCGTACACAAACAACAATTATGTGCAACCAGGCTACCAGCCCAATAGATTGTAGTTAATAATATTTTCTATTATTAAATTCCGCTGCAATTTTACGTTCGATTTATTTCCTACTGCTAATTTACTCGTTGTTGCCGTACTTAATGCCCCGCATGAAAATAAAAACCTCATTCTGACGTCATTTGAGCCTCACAACTTCAACTCGTTACTGCAAGGCATGCGCGCCTTTTCCCCTCCCAGACTAACGGCGGTAAGTATAAGGTATGCAAGTAACTTTAAGCCCTAACACATTTTCGCTTCGCTTCCACGCATAAAGAGCAGCAATGGTGATTTCTTTACCATAATATCCTCACGCTTCGCCGGCTCCTTCCATGTTTTTAATGCTGATGCAGAGCTTTTAAAGCGGATAGCGAGATATCCTGTAAAGCCAAAACCTCGTTGAAATTTTGTTTTTAAATAATGTGATATTGTAGCGGGGGGAAAGGGGGGCGGAAGACACTTATGTTGCAATTTAAGAAAAATTGTTTTGCGTCAGTTGTCGTTGTCGTCGTCTATACAGCAATTTTAAAAATGATGACATCTTAACAACGCTGACGAAGATGTTGCGGTCCTAAAAACGGAATGCTCTACCGACTTTAAAGCCGACCTAAAACTTATTAAAAAAAACCACCTGGAATTGGGTAGAATGTGACAAATTTGAACTGCGGATGTTAGGGTGCATCGAAGACCAAATACTGGAAGGGTGTGGAGTGGAGGTTCAAGTTGTAGCTGAATTGAGAGTATTCTGTACAGCTTACGGAAAAAAATTGGTAAAAGGTTGCAGTTTAGTAATCCGTGACAATACGATAAACATTTCTCCAGAAAAAACAATTTTCCCAGTCGCTTCTGTACTCATATTATTGACTGTTTTAGTTACGAGCCGGCAGTCCTAAAACAGCAGCCATGTTGGAATTTCAGATGATTTTTAGCTTCTAGCTGCGAGAATGCAAAGGCGAGTCCTTGCGAGTCTCAGAACGAGTTTACCCAACATCTCGTCATGCTTTGTCGCAGCTATACTAGAAGTTTGCGCTATGGCGAAAGTGTCGCTCCCATGGTAACAACGCTACGTGGGTCACTATGTACGACATCGTTCGTTTAAATACGTGCAACAATGCGAAGAATTCCTCCTAAAGTGTGCGCAGAACGAACGCAGATAATCGATTGTACGTTTTTGGCAGCAAAGTGCCTTGTTGATATCCAAGATGGTTATAAAAACAATGGCGGCCATAGATTAAAGCCATCCCCTCCAGGAAGACGTAGCCGCTCATGAAATACGTCCAGGACTCAAGATACGCCGCGCACACAATAAAATAACATTTTCCCAGTCGTTTCTGAACTCTCATTACTTGCTACACTGTTTAAAATTTCCGCAGAATTACGGTTCAGCGAGCTGGCAATCTATTTCCAGCTCTTTTACCCGTAAAAGCGTAGAGTCAAAAATTGATCAGAATGCAGAGCATTGACTTTGTGCAGTTAATGTGTCATATGCACTCATCGTTACGTATGAAGCACACATTCGCATCTACAGGATGGTCCACACAAAAATGACGACCCAACATTTTTCTAAGTCTACAAATTTTTGTTAGCACCCTCCAGAACCGTAATGGGACTTTCAAAACTACCCGTTCTATTAGACACCATCTGACCAAAGAACTGAAGGGTTCAAAGAACTGAACGTAAATCTTGTACTGAAATTTTACGGAATTTAGTACCACGCCAACCATGGTACCTATTTGATTTCTAGTTTCTGTGTACGATGTGTTATGGTATTATTATTATTATTATAATTATTATTTATTTATTTATTTTTTGTACCGTTTTGTTTCAACATAAATTTAGGAGTTCCCTGGAAAAAGGGCATGAAGTCACTTGTGCCCTTTTTCCGCCTCCTAAAAAATCTGATAGAGCACCTCTCAGTCTATGAAATAAGGGCACAAACGGTAAGAAGTCGACCAACAGTAGCGCTTTAGTTTTAATTTAACGCATGATCTCGCTGTGAGATGGCGCTGCTTTTCAACATGGCCGCCGCCAGTGCCACTGACTATTTTTCCACTAATTTGCTATTTTCCTATTTTCCTGAACATATCAGCTACAAGAATATGTTTTAAAAAGGAACATGAATGTATATCCCATCAGAAAACGCTAACTTTCAAAGATTAAGCCCAAAATAGTAGTTCTCAGTTTTTTGCCCTTTTCTCAAAACATGTATTTTTCATTAGTCGCCTTTTTCCAGGGAACTCCTCAATTTCACACTGATGTCCGACGCCGAAAAGAATTTCCAGAAATATTCCAGGGGTTTTGACACGATATTTGATATTTTTTCAATACTTTTCCAGGTCTGCAATTTCATTTTTATTTTCATCGACAGTTCCACGTTCTCAGGACACTTACGAACCCTGAACAAGCCTAAAAAAATAAAAATGAATTTTCTGACCTGGACTTTTTAGGAGTAAATTAAACCAAAAAGCAAAAACTTCAGGAAGGTCGGTTTTTTATTTTTAATACGCGCTTCGAGTCTTTTAGTTTTTCAATTTGCATGCAAACTTGCGCTTGCTTTCGTATTTACTTTTCCATATTTGTAATTATGGTAACAATCTATTCTCGGCAAAGCATTCAAACTCATTAAAAGTAAGTCTCATTTATCAAATCTGTCGCTTGAACCAACCAGACGGTCGGTCGGGAGCAGTCTTCTTTGCTTGCAACCCAACAAACCACTTTTCTTTCGTATTTTTGCTCTGTCTCTCTCTCTCTCTCTCTCTCCTTCGTCCATTGAAAAAGGCGAGAGAACAACAACAAAAAAAAGCGGAGAAAGAGCTTTAATTTGGTGTTGCCGAAGCTGCTTTCGGCGAAAGAGAGGGCTTTGTTTTGGACTGCGCAGGAATAAACCGTCCTTGTACGTTTCAGATCAGTGCTTTCGCGCTCCGTTTTTGTGAGGAAGAAACGAAAGAGGCCAAAAAAAATTAGGAAACAGCTGGTACTATTGGTCAGATTACGTAACTCTTTATATACAGGGTGGATGAAACGGACATGCCTGGTCACTCGAGAAAACAATTGGTTTCGCGACACAGAGAATGATGGTTTTGGCGTTTTTTTGAGTGTTTCTTTCACGTGTGTCGTTTTCTTTCGTTTATTGCAACGAGGAATTGTCGGGAAAATTGTAGCTATGGGTTGTGGGAAATATATCAATGATAATGGCAAATAAATTCAGATGTAAAAACCTATTTCCGTTGCCCTTTGGACTTAAATGTCAAGACTGCTTGAGTGGGAATTGAACTCTCGACCTTGTGAGATCAAAGACCGAGCCCTATCTTTAGTCTCAAAGGTCGTGGGTTCAATTTATTTTTAATATACATTAACGATATTGAAGACGCTTTGAATGACGGCTCTGTCTTTTTGTATGCCGATGACATCATTTTAATATCAATAGAGGAGAGTATTGAGGAAATGCAGGCAAGCTTCTGTGGCTGTGGTCCCGTTTGCCCCTGGCTCCCAGGCCGCTTCTGTTGTTGGGACGATCTGACGTCGTGGCCTTCAGGGGGTTGGTGCCAGTCAAACACAAAATCTACTTGCTCTTATTTAGAGATAGTAGCCGACTATTTTTTCAAAAACAAAAATGTAAATTTTCATCGGCAGTTATGCATTAAGAAGAACTACAAACACCAAGTAGAAGGTCGGAAAACATCAAGTTGAGCAGCGAAGTGAATTTAACTTCTTTGAATTCGTAATTTTGTTGGTTGCGATACTGAATTACAAAACGATATTGACAGAAATGTGTATTTACCGCAAAGTTTAACTTGTTCAGTGCTAGGATTTACCCCAAGGAGGTAGTTTATTAAAGTATCGTGTGTACACAACGCAAGGGAAGGCGATTCGATGTCACGTCCTCTTGAATCGGGGACTAGGTCTAACTTTGTAACAGACTCTTGTATGAAACACAACAGACACCTTGCCCCAAATGCCCCTTTCTATTACGTGTAGCGACAGTACAATCTGCCAATAGCTGTCAACGCGGCTGTTGGACGAGCGCCAGTTGCTATGAGGGGTGCGTACCTACTGCCTAGCCAGTTGGAACTGCCTTCCGGAACACGTCGTGAAGGCCGCATCTGTTGAAACCTTCAAAAGACATTTTGATGAACTTTATAACCTTTTAGCAGACTTTTGTTCGCCTGCTGGGCTCTATATATTTTTCTTCTGGCCGTTATGATATTATGTTATGTTATGTTACCATTGCGTAATTCCATGGCGGGAGTCTATTGTTCAGACAGGTATAAATACGACGAGTCATGCTCTTGATCTTCAGTTGGTTGCTGGGAGTCCGACAAGCTGTAGTTGGGATCCCACTACTATTGCTAGTGCCTAATATGTAGTACTCGCTACAAAGTCCCCTAGATTTGTTGGGCGACAGACCTTGATTAATTGAAAACGTTGAATCTTGCGTCCTGTTGCATTTGAGTGTCACAACTTGACCACGAGAATGTGCTTAGCTCATTTCTCCCGCATTCCCAGAGAACTTTCATGAAACTGGCTTTTCGTTCCTGGACTTGTTTTTTTTTTTTTTTTTTTTTTTTTTGCGTGGGCGTGCGTTCCTGGCATTGGAGCGTGTAAGCGATGCGCATTTCAAATGTCACTACCGTGAAGCTTGCGAAATGGTGATGCATTGGAAATTGATGCAACCAAGAATCACTTTGGCTTAGTTGGTGTTAACAGTAAGTAAAAATAAACCAAACAGTGGAAACGTACGCTAAAAACAAAAGCGTGCGCTGCCTGTGATTCGAGAATGCAGAGCGAGTTGAACCTAGGGTCGAATTTCTATTTTCAAGGCATTCAACACAAGTTAAGTGGAAAAGCGAATCACGTCACTCGGTCATATGTCTGCCAATATCATGTCTTCCTGCCTGGGAACCAGCCGTTATCCACTATCCGTTATTTCAGCCAAACAAGCATAAAATTGCTTCAATTTACTTAAGGCTTAAAGAAATTAATTTGTTTAAAATAAATAAATAAATAAAAAAAATAAAAAAACTCGGTTGTCCTTTTCTCGCAGTGCTCGATTTCTCAGATATCGCTCTCAAGGCTAGTTGTTTATCGCCGTATTTAAGGCGACGTTTTGAACGGCCACTTGAAGGCGACAAAAGGCTTTCATAACTGCCAAATTGCTAGAGCTACGTCGTCTAACCATGTGACGGCCAGACCCCACGAGATAACCCAGGAACAGGCCATCATTACAGAAGTAGCCCATAAGGTGACTTCATCTTAGTTTAGGGGCAATAAGCGACCGATTGTGGG
Source organism: Lithobius niger (assembly GCA_023313725.1). Classification (NCBI taxonomy): domain Eukaryota; kingdom Metazoa; phylum Arthropoda; class Chilopoda; order Lithobiomorpha; family Lithobiidae; genus Lithobius; species Lithobius niger. The sequence continues at coordinate 28,412 of JAHWFP010174425.1, forward strand.
CATTAATGCGCCGTCACGGAAAACACTTGCTACCAATGTTTCTCTTACTGACCGCTATAAAAGCAGGGGTAAGAGATATCGCAACAGCACCTCCTCATGCACATTGGTGTGTGGATGGGACCTCACTGCTGGACATCCAAAACGAGGATCATACAACGACGTAACTCGACAACCAGTGAAAAGTGAAGCCAAAGCGGCATTCGGTGAATGGATCAAGTCTGGTTCGCAAGTCCTTGTGCAAAGGGACAGCGAGAAAAGGAGTAAAACGGGGGCCTAAGCAATAAATCTACGTGGTCTCAGTCACTTCTAACCGTAAACCATCTCACAACTAGAATAGCACACGCACGGATGTTCCCGGTCCTCGAGAGGGCAGGGGCAAACTTCCTTCTGGGGACTTTTTTTTGTGTGTGTCTTAACCTCCTTTTACCTCCTTTTCGTGGGACACTTTAACCATTTCTGTCCCTCTTTGTACCATTTTCTTAGCCGTTGCTGTCCTTCTTTTGCGATTTTTAGGCAATTTTACACCACCGCTCCACCGAAAAAGGGGCACTTTGCCCTGAGGGCAGGAGCTGAGTCCCTCATCCCCACCTGCTCCCCTTATGTTCGCGTCCCTGAGCACAAGGCTCTAGTCTTCAGTATTTGGAACGAATAGGCACAAACAATTTGGAAGCTACTTCAAGGCTTTCTCAGAACTTAAATGTCGGTTTACGTATGGGGTTTCATGAGCAGACTAATCATTTTTATATATTTTTTTTAGGCTTGTTCAGGGTTCGTAAGTGTCCTGAGAACGTGGAACTGTCGATGAAAATAAAAGCGAAATTGCAGCCCTGGAAAAGTGTTGAAAAAAATGTCAAATATCGTGTCAAAACCCCTGGAATATTTCTGGAAATTCTTTTCGGCGTCGGACATCAGTGTGAAATTGAGGAATTCCCTGGAAAAAGGCCACTAATGAAAAATACATGTTTTGAGAAAAGCGCAAAAAACTGAGAACTACTATTTTAGGCTTAATCTTTGAAAGTTAGCATTTTCTGATGGGATATACATTCATGTTCCTTTTTAAAACATATTCTTGTAGCTGATATGTTCAGGAAAATAGGAAAATAGCAAGTTAGTGGAAAAAATAGTCAGTGGCACTGGCGGCGGCCATGTTGAAAAGCAGCGCCATCTCGCAGCGACATCCGGCGTTAAATTAAAACTAAAACGCTACTGTTGGTCGACTTCTTGCCGTTTGTGCCCTTATTTCATAGACTGAGAGGTGCTCTATCAGATTTTTCCATGGTGGTTTCATGGTGGTCGTGAATTACTCGTCATTCAAGGAGATCGTTGGGGCATTGGATTTAGTTGGCTTAAGAGAGTAATTCCGCAGGAATCGCCCAGACAGGGAAGAAATCGCTAGGTCAGCCAATCATACCTATCTGGAGATCCACTTGTTATTTTATGATCATTATTCCGTGACCAAGAGAAAAATTATTTTTGTAAACTGGACCTTATAGTAAGCATTCTCTACTGAAAATTATAGGCCTAATTGCTTAATGGAGTATGCAACCCATGTCTGGTCCCTATATCCTATCAAGGATATTAAACTCATTGAATCGGTTCAGAAAGTGTTCACGAAATGCATTCCGGGGTTGTATCATGCACCATACATGCGGAAAGTATTAGGATTCTCACATTGTAGTCGTTGGAGATGAGGCGTCTAAAAGCTGATCTTTATCTCACCTATTCTATTATATTGCAGTGGATACTTTTTTACGTTAAGCTGCAATCTAGCGGCAAGCCATTTAAATTAACGCGTGGCTCGTTTCATACAGATGTAGGCCTAATTACTCGGATGTAGGCCTGATCATACAGATAGGCCTAGGTAATTTTCTCAAACGTAGGCCTAAGTACTCAAATATATAGACCTAATCGTACATATATAGGCCTAAATGACTCGGATTTCATGCACAGGTATAGGCCTGACGACTTGTAACGCCATCACATAGTATCAACAATAGCCTACTACTTCAGTACTACTCTAGTAGGCTGTAAATGTGGTTAGCTCTATTCCTTATCCATCTCTATGGCTTTCCCTTTTTTCGTCTTGTAACTTTCACACCGCTTACCTCTTAACAGCTCTTTGTGCGTTTCAAGAACTCTTTTCGTCATTCGTGTCTGCGTCTTTCTCAACGACATTTCAAACAAACGTTAGCTTCCTATGAGCTGCGAACAAGAGATTTCGTTTTTATTTTTGTTCCTGGAAGAGAATCGTTTTCGGCCATATTGGAAACCTAACGCGTGTCAACTGTTTTTTGCCCGCCTTTAGCCACTGATTGTATGCGGCGGCGCCGTTGGGCTGTCAGTACGTCGGCTGTCCGATGCTCTTGTCTCTCGAAGACTGTCTTGGCGTCGTAAGTGCGTTGCAAGTGGTTGGCCAAGATGGCTGTGACAGGTTTGCTCCGACTTTGACGGGCCCTTCTTCTAACGAGCGAACGGTCCCGTCCTTCGGCTGGCGCGTTCGAAAGCCAGCTGAGCTGGAAAGGCGCATTGTCAGCCTTTGCCGCATTCGATTGAGGAAAACACAAGACGTGGCTATACACCAACGTCGAAAGGAGGGTCGTCAATGTTCGGGACTGGCATCGCGTGGTTTTGGCTGTTGCTTTCCTTTGGAATCCTTGGAATCTGAATAGGAGGTTCGTTGCCAAAATGGAATAATGCGATAAGTGTAATGTCAGACGAGCGGGGAGTGCGGCTACCTGGTCGCAACCGAACTTCTGCCGCTGCTGTTGCGGCGCACACCTCTATCACGCACTGCAACAGCGATCTCCATTATATATAATCTAAAGGTGGTGACCATCGCAATTGCAGGGTTAAGATGTGGAAACTTATAGGCCTAAGTTTCCCGATTTTAGGCTTAATTTTCAGCTTTTAGGCCTAATTTTAATCTCGTGTAGCAGCTAAAGGAGAAATTGGGTCCGAGAGTAGGCCTGCCTATTCATTCGTGCAACACGGTGTCGAGACTTTACAGGGAATCTTTGAACTATTAGACGCAGGCATGTTAAATGCGACGACCAAATGTTATTATTTCACGAGTTACGTCGAAACTGCCTATTACATTATTATCAGGAAGCAACGATGTTTTAATTTACCGTGGATTTTAAAGTTCCCTTGACTACTGTTGATAAAGACGACGGACGGACAATGACGTTGCTATAGACTTCCCAGCTTTTCGCTGTACAGAATATTAAAGATGCACTGAGAACGACCCACAATCCAATTTGGGTCGAAATATCGGTTTTTTTTTAATAAAGAGCTCCCACCTACCTGTAAGTCAGGGAACTTCTGTGAAAACTACCTTTTTAGTTCTAAGTTATAGGTAAAGTCAGGGAATTAACTTGTACTTTTCTCTGTTTTGGTCCTTGGTAGAATACTTTTTTTAAGTTCCTATTTTATGCCACTGAGCCAAAAATGAGAGCGATAAACACTTTACAGCTAGAAAAAAAAAAACCTCGATTTTGTTGGTTAGAAAGTATAGCGTGTGGGCAAAAGCAGTAATCTTCTAATTTACTTCTAACTGCCTCAACAGAAAAACCGAGAATTTGGTCTCTTTTGTAAAAAAAAAAAAAAAAAATCTTTCTTCCCTAACAACCAGGGCGCGGCCTCCTTTCAATGAACTTTTGAGGACTTTTTTTTCACGCAGCGTTCCACCTTACTGTGGTATTTCTGTCTTTTTCATTACGCTGACTGTACTGTTTTGGAGGGCCCGGACTGTGTTTGGGAGCCCCGTTACAGCAGAAGCTGCCCGGGTCTTATCCCCTCCCCCAAACACATCATCCCCTTCCCCAATTGGGCTCTGTTGACAACCTATTGTTGGTCTGAGACCAAAATTAAGCCTGTCGGCTAGTAATTTTACCGTCCATCCTGCTCAGGTAACGTAAACACGCAAACAGCAAAATAAATTTGAAATATGTTGAGACATTTCAGCGAAAATGTCGACGTGGCGGAATACCTGTGAAGGTATTGCTCCTTGTGATTACTAATCACGGCGGTTTATAGTTAAAAAAGAAACTACGTTTCAACAAAGTTACTTAACTTCTGTTATACAAGTACTAAGATACTAATAGAAAATTTCACTGAATTGAAATCGTTCATCCAATGTCGAAATTTACTCGAAACAAAACGAAAAGCACTACCTACCCTGTTACTGCTTCCAATAACAAACAAATACGGCATAGAAAAACACACATTTTATGTTCCCAAATATCTTTGAATAAGTTCCAGTGAAAGTTTGGGACTTTAGAAAAATTGGAGCAATTTAAAAAGAATTGAGAAAATGGCAATTTGCTGACCTACACTTGACTGAACTTCTGAGTGAAATTTAAGGGGAAAAAATGGTTTTTGTTATTCCTGTATTTTAGGTTTAAGGTTATTATTATTATGTGAATTAATAGTCCCATCGTGATGGATTGTAAAACAGAAGGATGCAGAAATTGGCGACTATTCAGCAGTAGCTGGAGTTCCTAGTTTTTCCTGATTTTACTTCTTTTCCTGGAAACATTCCTGACTTTCCTACTTTTCCGGAAACATTCTTATTTTCCTACGGTTTTTGGAAAACACTCCGTATGTACTACTTTTTCTGGGAACATTATTATTTTCCGACTTTTCGGAAAACATTCTTAGTTTGCTACTTTTTCTAGAAATATTCTTGTTTTCCTACTTTTTCTGGAAATATTCTTATTTTCCTACTTTTTCTGGAAACATTCTTGTTTTCCTACTTCTTCTTGAAACGTTCCTTACTTTCCTACTTTTTCTGAAAACATTTTATTTTACTGCTTTTTCTGGAAACATTCCACGTTTTCCTACTTTATCTGGAAGCATTCTTATTTTCCTCCTTTTTATGAAAACATTCTTATTTTCCTCCTTTTTATGAAAACATTCTT